>JAVTVY010023810.1:0-99108 GCA_036873755.1 Hanleya hanleyi | reverse complement strand
CGGGGATTGGAGGGCGTCCCCTGAGACTTTATCGAATACGGTGACACTACAGCGTGATGGGTGGACTAAGTTTAAACGAGTGTTAAGCGGTGAATTGGACGGACGCCTGATCCACATGGACAATGCCATTTATGTATACCGTACTTCCCTCTTCTCATGGGTGGGTCGCTACCAAGACCATGCACGAAGTATGATGCTAACGCCCTCTCTGTGGTCAGCCTTGGAGGAAATAGTGCCTATTGTAGACCAGTTATTTACACCCGACGATCGAACACCCGACCAGTTGGCGTGGGCTCGTGCTATTGAGGACGCGCTGGCTGAACCCCATGAACAACTACATGAACCCGACGACGACGATGCCATTGATTACCCGGCTAGACTCAGTCAGCCCAATGACATGACCACCTGATCCTTTGATCTCACGGGGTTCTCCCTATAAATACGGGGAGACAGTGAAATCTGATACCATTCACGTACTGACCATGACGGAGCATACTCAGTTACGTATTGCTGGGGTGGCTGTCGTTTGCATGAGCGACTCATAGTAAGGAGTCTCACAAGATGAGAATGGCAAGTCCATGTAAACATTTTTGTCTGATATCTGAAGTTCAAAACTTTTGGTACCCTTTAACCTAGGGGCAAAAAATAACCACATTCATTTTGAGGTCACGACCTGAAATAGCGGAAGTCGAAATAGCGGCCCAGTTTCACGTCATATATCTTTCTACCATTCGGAATGACCCGATTATTTTCGGAAATAATTTCCGAAGGAACGTTGTTCGTTGTGAAACAGCTCGTTCGTTCTGAGTTATACTCTTCCTTTTCAAATAGGTCACACTCTGTGTCGGACTGGCTATTCGTCCAGAACTAGGCTTTTCATTCTGAGTTTGTATTCGAACATCGTACCGTTTGTTTTCGGTTTGAGTATATGTTCAAAGTTAATGTTTTTTTATTTGCAGGAATATAAAATGCGTTTAAGATTACAGTGGACATTGTAAGATATGCTGTCGTTTCTGAGTTTGGCTTTAGGTTTTGTAATTGCTAATTTTGACATAAATGGCTGCCCATATCAAACAATCAGCGCTGTTTCCATAACGAAGCTGAGGTGGTTTAACGTTTATCAATGAAGAAAATCACCGATCAACCGCCATAGAATATAATGTGAAACAAGAAGACCGGAATAGTACATTCATCAGATTGCCGATGCCCAAAATGTGTTGTCTCATATCTAGATGACAACGTGATGTAGAGACGCTATTTATTCCTCTTTGTACCGGTTATGCTCAGGAGAATGACATAGAATCTTGTGCATAGAAGGTGTTGGTCTGGAGTTGAATTACCGTAAATTACATAAATGCTACCTTTCTACTATAGTACTATAAATATAAAAATATGTTGTATTGTTGGGAAAATAATGTGATTCAAAAAGTTGTTTTGATCCTGTACAAGGGCACTGAAAACCATTAAACAGATGTAAATGTATTTTCACACGTGAAGCTTGAAATCTACTGAACCTATATTATTCAATCTGTTTCCTTTAATTAACAAATTGTAAAATTAAATCTGCGATCGTTATTTATTTGTACCAGGGCCGAATCACTAAATGACCAGAACATTCACCAATATACTTTCATTTTTTGTGGCACGAACACATCGATGTAAATATATAAATACCCAGAATATAATCTTGCTCAATCTCACAAAAGGCATGTTATGAAGAGAACCTGTGGCTGTTATGGAAGGTTGTACATGTATCATATTATGATGAAACGTACCGTAGGGGAGGGTCACATCATATCTCAATGAAAATACGATCGAGTCCTAATGCCTACTGTACTTCGTAGGTCCTGTGACGTTAGTCACACTGCTCATGTATTCACAGAGTCAAGTTTAATAGTTGGCCAGAATTACTTTACGCGTCAGCCTCATAAATTCTCTCGATTCACTAACCATTTTTTCGAAGACAGAACATTGTCAATGACCCGTTCTAATTATGAATGATATCAATCAGCACTCCTATAATCTATTAAACTTTCCTATAGAGCACTTGACAAAATCGTCTTAATTATACTTTTCTGTATAAACAGAGAAACTCCTATGCAATCTCGCAACCATCTGTAAAATATAATCCTTTCAATATTAAAGGTCAATAATTTTACATATTCTATTAATGGAGGAATGAATAGTCGAATCCTTGTACATTTCATATTTGAGGAAGCGAAAACTTGATCAGCAGCTGAATGAATTTCTCTGGCGCATTACTTATCAAGAGCTCTATTTCGTCGACCCTGACAAGTTTGGTGCTCATAGCCTGGTGAGTATGTTTCATAATTATTTTTCATCTGAACGAATTTCTTGCAGATTAGAATAATGAACGCGTATAAAAATTCATCCCAATAATCAGGAAGCTATCGAAACCCTGTTAATGGGACAAACTCGTTAATGGGTCAAAATCGTAAATGGGCCAGACTCGTTAATAGATTTTTTAAAAGGAGGAAATGGAAATAAAAGACAATCAATCATTGAGTTGCACTCAATCAATGAGTTACACTCAATCAATGAGTTACACTCAATCAATGAGTTACAATCAAACATTGAGTTACAATCAATCATTGAGTTTACATAAAGGTTCATTTACATGATATGGGAGGTAGCTGCCTTTTCAATGGTGGAACCGCACTGCGGTGGTTTGTGATATAGCACTCACCTCGCAATTAAGCGACAGGCCCCAGGTTCGACCACGGGCCGAGTGATTTCAATGGCAGCTGTATCTTCCTCGCTTAGCGCACAGCAGGTAAAGGATAAATCAAGGTCTGGTTGGCCCTGTTTCGGGATAACGTGACTTGATCACCGACTCGCTATGTAATGTTGTATATGACTAGTCTGTGTCCATATTCTAAGATATCATGCAAAATGAGTGAAGGTGCCTAGGGGGCATACCCAGATAAATAGAGTATGCTGTACTATGCACCTTCATTGTTATATCAACTGACATGCAGTAATCCCTCCAGTAAAGTACGAACTTTCTTAACGTTACCAATTTGAGTAACACAATGCTTACTTCGACTGTTCCGTTACTGAAAACAATATCAATCCACTAACCATGTCTAGAATCGTGTGATAGCATTATTTAAAATGCCAAAATCCTTCCTTTGAGATGGAAAAGGTGGTCCAGAACGCATCATGGTCAAGTTCAACGAAGTGAGATAACACCTAACGACTGAGAATTGTTTTATTAAATGTTTGCCACTCTGAGTAATATTTCTGAAAGGTAGAGAGAAGGCAAACATGTTGGGAATTTGTCTAAGACGCACTCACCGATAGGATCAGATTCAATGTTGCAATAATAGCGTAACTACATGTCATGAATCGTCTCAAAAACAGAAAAGAGTAGTTACAGCATGGCAGCAACTTAACGTATACTGGAACAATACAATCAGGCTTGAGATGGGGAAAGGCAAAGACGGAAATATCTCTTTATGCAATTTTATGTTTGAGCTAATACGACATAATCTCCTAGTTCTGAGAATGTGGAATATCGATAAATTCAGCAAAAATGAGTCACGAAACTAATCACTGTTTTCAGGTAAGTTTAGAATTGGGCGCCGCAAATTCTATTGTCTGGTCCTCCCGTCGTGGTTCATCATTTCGGCGCGGAGGAATGTCATCTACAAACTCAATCACAGATACAATGGAGAGAAGCCAGATATTTACCAGAGTGGCCCTGTACAGGGGACAAATGGTGTCCGTAAAAACTGTGAACTTCGTGAACCCTATAAGACAGTGTGATCACGAAGAACTGAAGATGGTAGGTTGGTCTACTTCGATTTTTTCTTTGATAGACACGAAAGAGCACTTGAGAGAGTATTTTGCCATTTCAACGTAGTAATGAGTTTGTATGTTTAAGTCAGATTAATCATAGCTTTTATCATAATTCCAAGAGTAGGCGTCTTTCTTTACACGATCATATATGGCGCCTGTAGGGCAGAGTCGTGACTGTCCATCTTTTTAGCTTGTTCTGTGTCCTTTGATCAAGATCTCTTATTACATTTAAAGCCTCGGGATCCACTGTCTGGCATAATACAGGAGGAGGGTAACTCCGAAAATATAGTATGTCGGAATATTGATCTACAAAAATTCTTCTCGCTAATATTTTCTGAATATTCCTCATGTATTTTTACAGTTAGGTCTAAAGACTAAAAATCTACTTATTGCCACTGATGAAACAATAATTTCCTAAAACTCTGATCTATTATTTTACAGATGCGAAATTTGAAACACGAGAATGTGAATTCATTCATAGGCGCATGCGTGGATCCAGGTAACCCCTGTCTCCTCATGGCCTACTGTTCTAAAGGCAGTCTGCAGGTAATAACGATAGTATGTATTTGGGGATCCTAGACAGTATGGCCGGAAATCAATTCTGATTATTATGTTATTTCACGTCCACTACATTTTGCGCGCTCCTTTTTTTTCGACATCGCGGAACAGATGAAGTAAAAACTAATTGGGATATTTCTGATATAACTATCATCCTGAAATGAATCATTTTTATCAACAGCCTGGAAGCCATCGTGGACTTCTGCGTGGAAATTATATTATGTTCTTGTCAGGAACCGCTGAACCGATCAACACGAAACTTGGCAGACATGAGCGATGCGGAACGGCTCTTCCAGGGTGTCCGCTGAAATTTGTTCCGTAAAGCAATGTGGTCCACATTGACGAACCAAGATTGACGAATTTTCTAACTATCGGATTTGAACTCTGAAATTTGCTTAACAGATGTAATGAAACACCGCAATATTGAAGCTTGTCCGTTACGCAGAAAATACGCTTTTCGAGCAAAATTTCAACTTGAACCATCTCGTTGAAATTTCGCACAAAGATTCGGGATGATTTGTAGGCATAAAAATTATGTTTGGTTTCCTTACTAATGAACCCGGTTTGGTGGTCATATTGTATAACGAAATTTTCGCGAAAGTAGTTTTTTAAATATTTAAACCAATCACTGCGTAATTTGAAATGTATGATTTATAACCTTGGGCCATACCAGTGTGGTTTTAGAACATCATTCCGGAAAACAATACCGTCATGGAACAATCAAAACAGTTCTTTTAACGTATCATATTTGAAGGATATAACGCATTCAAAACTGGCACATATATAATTTCTGACATGGCGATACTGATTGCACATTCATGAATATTTCCCACGGTTTCTTCGCTAGTATCTCAGAATACCGATCTCGACCTTGAAAAACCTCTGTCTTAGATCATGGAGCATAGCGCGCCATCACATCTTCGAAATGGTCTCATGTTTCCAATGTGTTATTGTTGTATTTTTGTGTATATCTTATGTTTCTGTTATTGTTATTCATGGTTGTTATGGTAAACAGTTTCAACTGTTTGTTATACCCGCCCGATCAGGATACGAGCACCCAATGGACATCTCAAATTTTTTTTAACGTTGTCAACATTGTGATTTGGGTGCACTGTAAATTCGCCAACACGAAGAAGTGCGTAAAAAGCGAATAGAAACATAGCTGTAACGAGGCAATGATATGCGCCAGTGCGTCGACTAAATTGTACAAGATTTCTTTTGTAATTGGCAGTCTTGGATCTTTTAGGCCATGGAGCTTGGCCATATCATTTAGTAAGAATGGATTGTATTGGGTCGCTCTGGTTCGCTACCTTATGTACATAGCTAATGACAGATATGAACGTTTGAGCGGTCGACGGAGCATAATTGCGGAGATGTAGGTATGAAAGAAAACCAACTAATTGAGCCATTGAAAAGGGGAATAAACTGTTCCTTGGTTTGCCCAACTTGTAGAATGAAATCACGGTATACTCAATAACTTTTCTGGAACTGGTTGGGGTCAAGGATGTTACCAGGGGACGATTCGGGATTGACAGAGCTTTCTGAAATTTCAAGCGAGATACTTTGTCGAGAAGTAAATTTGAAGAGCCAACTACCTGTCTGGACTTGAAAAAAAATATTATTGGGTATAGAGGCAACTACTAAACGCCGAACCAGTTTCATCACAGACGGATCCTTCGAAGACTGTTTGTTAATAATATAAACCACGGCTATGTTGTCGCAGAAGAAAACTTTGTGATTCGCTAGCTTGGAACCCCACATTTTGAGTGCCAAAAATATGGGAAAGAGTTCCTTGACCGTGATGTGGTAATGGGCCAGGGAATCGGGCCATTTCTTGGGCTATCCATTGTGAACCAAACACGGCGGCGAAACCCTGTGCCCCCGCCGCGTCAGAGAAAAACTTTCCCGTTAAAATCTTCCAAAAAGTATAGCCATGTTTTGTTGGGGTTTTTTTTCCAGAAACCGTTCAACATTTGTTTCAGTTTGTTTCTAACTTTTCCTGGGATAGAGTTGCTAGCATAGTAGTGGAATCATTTTCGATTACGTGCATATTCCTGTTTGTCGGTTGGATTGCTTTCCCGTGTTTTATAGGTATGCCTATATGCTCGCACAAGAAAATGAAAGTAAGCAAAGCGTTTGCACAGGAATTTGATGATGGCGGTCCAGAAAAGAAAAATTCGTCTACAATGTGCGTAACGTCGGGCATAGAAAAATTTGTGTTTCATATCCACTCCCATCGGCATACATTTTTCGAAGTAAAATTTATTATCCCAAGTGAAACCTAGAAAGGGATAACCGGACGGGTCGATGGGAATAATACGAAAAGCGTCCTCGATGTCTGCTTTAGCCAAGGCAATTTTGCCCAAAACTTTTGAACTAAAGTACATATAATTACAAATTAATTGAATTGGTGAACGTTATTGTGAAGGCTGCAGAGACAATAACAAACTTTGAGAGAAACTTTAAATTACAAAGCATTTTGAACTTTAAAAGGTTGCCAAACAAAATGAACACACGTGTGGTTTCTCTATATTGTTGTCCGTATGATACAATTTCCACACGTGGAACATCTGTGTGGTTTATAAGCGTTTTACGTGGTTTTGCGCCATTTACAGTTCATGAGTTCATATACAATCTTTACTGAGCTGTTAACAGATTGTTTTACAGATTTAACGCTAATTTGAATAACTAGTATTAGCGGCTCGTCCATTATCTTTAGAGAGGGAAAAGTGTTATATAGTTGAACAACGGACTATGTGGATGAACCGTTCCCAATCCTAGTTACGGTTTCATTTATAACGTTGTATAACATTCTGACGCATTCGGAGCAAATTATTTTTAACACAGTAATTGTCCTATTGGCTTTTGTTTTAAGTTAAGTTCTTTTTTAATTTCTGTATGATTCATATATGGAAAATAAAGTATTGTATTGTATCTATGCCGAGCTGTCTTGCTGAATTACGAATAAACCGGTGAGGGACGCATCCAGTGGAACAGAGTGATCGATATCTTGAATATTTATGTAGTCTGAATCTGAGTGTGGGGCAGAGGGCTCACCTAATACCGCAGTCTGAGTTGAGTTGACCAAATCAATCAGCTTCCCCGACGAAGGATTCATCGTGGTTCCAGCTGGAACAATGACTGGCGAGAGAGATGACGAGTTGTCTCTATAGGAGTGGGTCCGCTGTCCGCAGAAGCTCCTGTCGAGGACTGACGAAGTTCCTGGGCCCATCAGTCAGACGGGACAACTGATCGTCGGAAAGGGTGGGTGGGTCTGCCCTTCTCTGAACCTCGGGTACGGATGCAGGAATACTAGGAGTCCTCTTGCCTCAACCGTGGCGTAATTGGTGACTGATTGAACCGCTCGCCTTTTCCTCTTGGCTGGCATATTCTGCAACAAACGAATCCGAACAGCGGCAGGAATATGCGACAATATGACATGTCTAATCGGAAAGACAACATTTGAACAGAATAAAAGGATCGATGTAATTGACCGGTTATTATTGTGAAACCGGCAGGTAGAAACAAAAGACTGATACTCTCGCAATCGACAATAAAAACAGCTCAACCCATTATGACAACCATGGCTGAATTATATCTAGTTAATCCAGGTTTTATAGCAATAACTAACATTAATGGTCTGGTAAACAGTAGACCGTGGTGATATGCCAAACAGTTATGGCACTGATAATCTGCCGAACAATTTTAGTGATGATATATGACAAACAATTATGACACCGAAACATTGTTTATGTAGCGATGATCTGCCAAACAATTATGGCAGTGAATGATATGCCAAAAATTTATTGCATTTATCTGCCAAACAATTAAGGCAGTGAAGAGATGACAAAAATGATCTGGTAAACAGTAGGCCATGGTGATATGTCAAAGAGTTATGGCACTGATAACCTGCCAAACATTGTTTTGGTAGCGATGATCTGCCAAACAATTATGGCAGTGAATAATATGCCAAACAATTATGGCATTGATCTGCCAAAAATTATGGCAGTGAAGAGAGGCCAAACAATTATGGCATCGATCTGCCAAACAATTATGGCAGTGAAGAGAGGCCAAACAATTATGGCATCGATCTGCCAAACAATTATGGCAGTGAAGAAATGTCAAACAATTATGACATTGATCTGCCAAACAATTATGGCAGTGAAGAAATGCCAAATAATTATGGCATTTAGCTACCAAACAAATATGGCAGTAATGATATGCCAAACAATTATGGCATTGAGCTGCCAAACAAATTATGGCAGTTATGATACACCAAACAATTATGGCCTTGATTTACCAAACCATCGATGACAGTAATGACAAGCCAAACAATTATGGCGGTGATGAACTACAAAATGATTCTTGCAGTACACATAAATCAAATCTGACGGCGAATTACCAAGATTGCACCGCGTATACTGTGGTAATATTTTGGAAGACCTGATGATTTATTAAGATGAACGCCATCTTTAGAAAATAAAAGAAAGTAGGGACTTCCAGAATCCTCTGTGTTATTCATGGTTGTTATGGTAAACAGTTTCAACTGTTTGTTATACCCGCCCGATCAGGATACGAGCACCCAATCCCTCGCTACGAATCCAGCTATCCACCGACTGAGTTAAAGGGAAATTCCCGTAGGAGTGTCTCTCATTACATAAGCACTGATGAATTTCGAGGGTATCAGTTACAGACTGAAGATATACGTTCGTCTTGGAGTACAGTACCACTGGCACAACTTTTCATATCCTCCGTCTAATCCCACAGAGCCCTCTGGCAATATGAAAAATATTAATATGGGGTACTTATGATGTTAATATGAGAACTCTCACTCAAACGAACGAACCCTTCGTAGCAGATCGGTAAAATGTCCACCCAACATTTAGTTCTCAACCATTGTTCATAAAAACATCATCCTAACTAATCGACATACCTTTTTGTACAGAATTTATCACCAATATTACGCATTATTAATGCATAAATGAAATATAAAACACAATGATTTTCTGCAAAAGAGGCAATAACCAGTTTTTAATGATGACAGCAAGACATCGCGATGTTCTTTATGTCACCGTTGATCCAACTGCATTTTAAGCCGTTTTCTAGATAAAAAGCAAGTCATACTAATTGTGATATAATCAGTCGTTAACTGGTAATCACAAGCGTCTGGTCCGTCATTCATAATTCACCCGTCGTCCGTTAAGGAATATTCGCGTCCATAATCCAAAGACCTATTCTATATTCCATATAACAATATTAGCACCAAATTCAAAAGGGCAATCACAGTATACATAAACATAGCCCAGATCCCTGCAAGAGAGAAGCGGTCAACAATGATGCCGACAAGACATCACGATGTTCCAAAAATACCAAATCCGTAACGCTGATCAGTATTCTTAGTTTATAATATTCCTTGTAAATTCGTCATCTAGAGAATGATGTATCTCAGTCACGCTTTGATTCTGACTAATCATATGAGCATCATGACTGTTTGAATGACATGGGTTCATACGGCCCCTAGCCCCGGGTTAAGCGGAATAGGCACAAGTTACGAAACGTAAGGCCATAGATCTTGCACGCTACGCTCGCATTTTGCTATCAGCATGCGATATGCATCGCCAAATTTGAAAAACTTTGAGTGGTGGGCCTTGTTGGTATAGCCCTGTTTTATAAGTTTCTGCAACAATGTTTTGTGACGTTGATTAAAATCGTCACATTTAACACAAAATCTAGCAAATGCTACCAGGGGGGTCGCACTGGAATATTGCTATTAAGGGGATAGTTTACGATGTCGAAATTATAATCATCTCTTTTGTCATAAAGTCGACAAGAGAGAATTACAACGCATATAAGGGAAGTGGGAAGAGGTGTCGACATACTGACAGAGCCACATGACTTCACAGTATAGTCTTCTGGTTAACCTATTCTAAAGCACATGCCAGAATCTAACGATTCGTGATATGTGTTGTATCTCAGGTACGCTTTTATTGTACCTGTTCATGTGGCAACTTGGATGACATGACCACGCGGCCCCTAGCACCGGCATAAGCGGTATTAGATACAAATATAGAGAGCTGTGATGGAAATGCTCTGACAACTCGTATATTGGTAATTGGTGAGCTGTGTGGCTGTGAGAACTTGTACACTGGGGATTGGTGAGCTGTATCGTCGTCAGATGAAAATGACGGCATTTAACACAAAAGACTAGTCTGTAATTACAAGCGTCTAGTCCGTCATTCATAATCCAGCCGTCGTCCATTAGAGAATATCCGCGTCCATAATCCAAAGACCTATTCCATTTCCATATAACAGTATTAGCCCCAAATTCAAAAAGACAAAAGTATACATAAACATAGGCTTGTTTCCTGCAAGAGAGAAGCGGTCAACAATTTTCAATGATGCCGGCAAGACATCATGATGTTCCAAAATATCAAATCCGTATCGCTGATCAGTATTCTTAATCCATAATATTCCATAATATATAGTAAAGACGATGTCTACCCAGCATCAACTTCCCACAATGCCAACATATATCAAAGACCAAAAGGTCTGTAAAGGGGGCAGGCCTCGTGGACGAAACGTCCACCAGCAGAATCCCGCCATATACAGGTAAAAATTACAACGCATATAAGGGGAGTGAGAAGAGGTGTCGACATACTGACATACTGACATAATGAAGGCTCGCTTTATTTTTATAGAGATATAGGTCTAAATATGATATGCCTGTAGGGTTATCTGTAGTTTCCTTCAAATCCAATGTCCAGTAAGTCATTTTCTATATATTCGTATATCGACCTTAATTGTTCTACCACAAACTGTATTTATTTGTTTTCTTGTATGTAGTGTGGTAAACAGTATATTGGCAATACCACCTAGACACTTCATCTTGGGTGGAATGGTCAGAAGAACTCATTTATCTGGCCCCCACCATGGCTGGGAAAACGTCAGCATTCAGAAAATAGAAATCATTTCCCCATGTTCCAAGGATTTCCCCTTTGGACTCGAGAGGAAAGTCCGGGACAGTGAATTATGCTGGAATTTGGAGCAGTCTTTCTGTACTATTTAAATGGCAATGTCATTGAGCTAGGGAATGTAGCAAACCGTCATTCAAATACAATCAATATTGCCAGCTATTCAAGCCACATCAACGCAGTCATGATCAGAGAACGCGTTGACTAACGATCATATTTTTTATTCACTTAGCTAAGCCAACACACCCAACAGAATAAATATTTTGCGTACACTCTCGTAATATGTATTACCTTTACATCTAATAGCCAGAGAAATAACTGTATTTCTGTCAAGGAGTTTGACTGGAAGATATACACCTCTGAAGACAATAGTTGTGATTGTTAATTCTGGGTTTATCTTACACCATGCAAGCATATTGTGAGTAATAAAGACCTGAACAATCGAGCAGGGTCAACCTTAAGGCCGACAGATGATTGTCATGATTGCACTGCAACAGTACATTATTGAGTGGTCAAAGTGAGGAAAAGTTGAACCTACGCTTCCTGTTTATTAACTGGACCGTACCAAAGGAAATTCATTGAATATATTGCCATATTACAGAAATACACTTCCCCAAATAAGTACTGAGAAACCTTAGTATTCGCAAGCAGTTCTCGCTATATTAATGACACAGTGAAGGATATATATTCACCGTCACTGGATTCGAACAACATAATAGCCCTAATGACGCATAATATTCAGAAATATATCTCTACAAAAACGCTTTGAGACGGGAGAGATGTTCACAGTTTCGACATCGAAACCTATTCCTTTCTGGACAGTAGTATTCCCTAAGGGACCTGCATATGACGTATACATAACTAGCATTTACTAGATCCTGTCTCAAAATGTGACGAATTTAATCAACTGAACACTGCTTTACTGCAAAAAAATTGTAAAACAGGGTCATAGTACAAAGCGCCTTCTCTCAAAGTTTGCCAAATTTGACGAAACATATGTTACAATGATAACAAAATAATAAGAATAATGATCAGCGATACCGATTTGATATTTGGAACATCATCATGTCTTGAAGCCATTCATTGGAATCTATTGTCCACTTCTCTTGTGCAGGATACTAGCCTATTTTTATGTATACAATGATTGTTTTTAATTCAGTACTAATGCTGTTATACGAATTAGGTCTTTAGATAATGAATGTGGAAATTCTTTAATGGGCGGCTTTTGCAGAAAAAAATATCACTACAGGTTTGGCCTGGCATGCACGTTTCAGAGTACAACCATCTTTATTTCGTGAAAAATCAAACAAGCCACTCCGGATATATTTGCTGGAACAGAAAGTCACGCAAAAACCAACAAATTGAAACAGTCCGTAAAGGTATCGTTACTGAAGAATATGAAAACAAGACTTCAGCCAAAACTATGCCACGCAGAGAGCAGCGCAAGCTGAAACGGAAATACATGTAAATACAAGCTGAGATTCAGAAGAATGTGAAAAAGAGAACTGCTGCGGCCTGTAGAGAAGGAAACAAACATGGTGAACAAACAACAGAACGAGGTTCATCAGAAGAAAAACAGAGAGAAATTCTGTTTGACAACCGAAAACGAGTTAATAACACGCAGGCAATAACACGTTATTTCTGTGGAGCATTGTCTTTTGATCTGAGAAGCGTTCAGAGAGTGAGTCACTCTGATTTAGAGAGGTCGGAAGCCAGCAACTCACCGGCCTTCATTTCTGATAGAGACTTTCTTCTGATCAGATAAGCGTTTCCATTGCTGGAGCTGCTCTCATAAAGAGAGGTCGAAAAATGAAGAAGGTAATTCTAAGCGCCATACGAAGTATTCCATTTCGAGAAACCCGATCCATTAACTGACCATTATCAAACGGAAGATGGAGGAAAACCACAAAGCTTCAATCAGCGTTTGTGATGGAACTAAAAACTATCTGAAACAGACACTTTATACACGTATCCGAATATATTAAATATGCATCGCTATGTGCTGCGCATTTTAGACAACTGACACTGAGGGTACTCTATATTAGACAACTGACACTGACGGTACTGTACATTAGACAACTGACATTGAGGGTACTGTATATTTCGTCGACTGTGTTGTGTAACTGTTGTCGTCAGATAGACCCATTTTATGGGACTAAAAATATACTGAAGACTGACGTTTATATAACATCAGTGTTCATTGTTTTACATATAACTCGATCTACTGTACTCATTTTATGTGTTTATAATGATTATTATCTGTAGTTCTATGGTTGTATTGAAATTCCTTTGATATTCAGTGTTCTCTCATCGCATTACACAAATACAGTGTGTTTTGTAATTCATTCCCGTTACGCTCCACCCACGCAGGTAAAAATACATAATGTTATGTTGTAGTGATGCACAATAGCGTCACGCGAGTAAGTTGTTCTGCTCTTGATAAGTATTTTTGAATAAACTCTATTCAAGCTTTTCCGACATCATAACTCATCATGATATAGTCTTCGCATAGCCTTCTGTTTGAAGCATCATTGGGAAATTGCTAAATTTGTTGTAGCCCCATAGGTGTCATCTAGAACGTTTTATTTCTACGTTTTTGTAACTTCTCATTTTCTACCATATTCTTAAAATAATATACACGACAAACCGATCTTCTTCGTTAAGTAGTTTATTTAAAGATGTAATCATCCTCCTTACTAGGCTGGGTTGATTTGTTCCAAACTCAACGAAAATGATATATTTACGACAGGTACAAGATAAAACACATTTGACCATAAACAACTAACTTGTTTCCACCCACTAGTCTTTAAAAATGTTATTTTTCGACAGCCGTGTCAACAAGCGTTTACACGTGTGATGCGTTCTGCTTGCGTATACTCTGCCACTCTACCGAACATTAGGCACGAGCCATGCCGTTATGCCGTGACTGCAGCTGTTCAGCATTCAGATTCGTGAGCGTCGCTACGTCACTCACACGTCATTTTCCTCTCCACGTCTAGCACATATTCAATGGCGGAACAGAAAACCCGTCGAAGCGGACAGAGTTTCAGAGAAGCTATTGTTTCATTCGTTGTATAAGGCAATCCCCCTTTTACAACATATAATACATAAGATGCTTCAGCAAACTTCGCTGCTGAAAATATGATCTTTAATATGATGAGCAACATTCTAGAACCGGTCTGAACCATGCCAACATGTAACACCAAATGCTGCAGTCACACTGTTTCTCCCACAAGGAACTGTATCTTGCTGAATGAATAGAATAATTGTGCCTAAATGCTTTTCGGTGATAAATTTTCAATTTCTCAATATACATTCAATGAAGAAATGGCAATGGTTGCCAATAACAGCCATATTAGGTAAATGGTCCAAGCGATGTAGAGTACACACTTGTCGTAGGAATATGGGAAGGGGTACGTGGACGTGTTGGGGTGAAAGAGATAACATTCTCATAGTTCATAACTGTAGCTATACACTTAAGATGTTCTAAACTATAATCACTCAAAGCTATGGAATATAAGCGTCTAGTCCAGCATCCAATATTCAGCCGTCCTCCATCAAAGAATGCTGGAATCCATAATCCAAAGTCCTAATTCATATAATAGCATTACCACTAGATTTAAAGAATAAATCATAGTATACATAAAACTAGGCTAGTTTCCTGCAAGAGAGAAGCGGTCAAAACTTTTCAATGATGCTAGCAAGACGTCCTGATATTCCAAAAATATCAAATCCGTCTCGCTGATCGTTATTCTTGATCCATATGATTTTCGTTGTAAAGTGGTTACCAAGAGTATGATGTATCTCAGTCACGTTTTAATTGCAACTGTTCATATGAACAATATGAGGATCTTGAAATACATGGGTTCATACGGCCCCTAGCCCTGTTTAAACGGAAATAGACACAAGTTAAAAAACGAAACGTAACGTAACGCCATAGATCTTGCATATCCATGTGAAATTTGGCAACACAATATATCAAGAGCATATAGGTATTCCAATGGGTACTAATTGCGAAGCCCTGTTAGCTGGCCTATATCTGTTCTCTTATGAATATGGCTATATGCAGGCGCTTTTTAAAACAGATCAATTCAAAACTCGTTCATTCTCATTCAACAACGCTGTAGACGATCTTCTTGCTTTGGATAATCGCTATATAAATGACGCAGTGAAGGATATATATTCACCTTCGATGGATTTGAAAGAAACTACAGTTAGCCCTACCGGCACATCATATTTAGACCTATTTCTCTATAAAAATGAAGCGGCCTTCTCTCTCGTCGCCTTTATGACAAAAGAGATGATTACAATTTGGACATCGTAAACTATCCCTTTCTGGACAGTAATGTTCCAGTTGGACCTGCACATGGCGTATACATATCTCGTCTAGTAGCATTTGCTAGATCCTGTGTTAAATGTGACGATTTCAATCAACGTCCCAAAACATTTTTGCAGAAACTTATGAAACAGGACTATACCACCAAGCGCCTCCACTCAAAGTTTCTCAAATTTGGCGATACATATCGCATGCTGATAGCACAATACGAGCGTAGCGTGTAAGATCTATGGCGTTAAGTTTCGTAACTAGATAGATAGATAGATAGATAATTTATTTAAACAGGGTAAATATATATATCCTCAACCAAACGACTGCTTTCCAGGACGGCCCTGCATCTCACACCTTCCACACATTAAAATACAATTTCAATAATACGTATATATACAAGGGAGCATTAAAAAGTTCACTTGTACCTCGATTAAATAACAAGTATAATAAAATCAGTTGCCTTCGTAAAATGCAATTAATTTACGTTTAAAACTATAAAGAGATTTACCTGACTTGATTTCAGTCGATAAATTGTTATATAAAATAACTCCTCTATATAAAACGTTTTCGTTTTACTTTCTGAGGCACACAGAACAATATGAATGTCATTTCTCTGCCTTGTGGTGTAAGTATGGATACTGGAGTTAAAATTAAAATAATCACGTAGATAAAAGGGAACCATTCCATTTGTACATTTATAAACCATTTCCAGGACATGCATTTCCTGTCGTTTCCGTACATCACACCAATTTAGATCTCTAAGCATGTCTACCAAGCGTTCCCGTTTCCCACGACCCAAAATAATTCGTGCTCCCTTATTTTGTAAAACCTGGAGCCTTCGTTGGAGCTTGTCACTACAATTCGACCACACTACATCACAATAATCAAATAGTGGTGTTACCATAGATGTAAACAGTAGTTTTGCACAGTCCTGTGAAATATATTTACGAACCTTGCTGATGACCTTAGATTTGTGTCTAATTCCGCTTAACCCGGGGCTAGGGGCCGTATGATCAAAGCGTGACTGAGATACATCATTGGCTAGATGACGACTTAACAACGAATATTATATGGATCAAGAATACTGATCAACGATACGGATTAGATATTTTTGGAACATCAAGATGTCTTGCCGACATTAGCCTATGTTTCTGTATACTATGATTGTCATTTTGAATTAGGTGCTAGTGCTGTTTTATGGAATATGAAAAGGGTCTTTGGATTATGGACGCGACAGCCTAATTATGAATGACGGAGCAGACGCGGATGTTTCGATTATGTTTACTGGAGGATACAATCGAAAAGACGCCATTTCTTGACAAACCTCATTGATTTGGGGTGGTATAATATTTCTAGAAGACACAGATCGTTGTATATATCTGGTTATTACATTTAAAACCCTCAGAGGTAACCCATACAAGACTGTACACACGCTATGTATACGACTGAGCGTGTTAGTTATAGTCAATTAATAATTTTAAATAATGTGAATCAAGGCACTATCAAATCTATCCAACCATGACTGCGATGTCTCTGTTGGCGGGGCTTAAATAGCTGGGTAATTTTAGATATATTTTGTAATATTGCCGAACCCTTTGACATTATCATTTGAACCATATGGAGACACTGACTCAAACTCCAGCATCCAGAACTGTTCCAACTCTAGGATTTTTTTCTCAAATTCAAAGGGAATCTACCCATCTTCGTAGATGGGTAGACTATGTCTATAATCTATATACTAAGGTTGTCCCAGCCATGGTCGGGGCCAGAAAAAATGTTTGCCTATAAGCAATTGCTTTTTCCTAACATCTTCGGGTGGTGTTGCCAACATACTGTTGACCAAACTTCTTACAGGAAAATAAATAAATTAAACACAACATTAAAAGGGTGGTAGAAAACGATGCCAGCGTACTGACAAGAGGTCATATGACCCCACAGACAAATATACTGAATGCTTATTTCTAAAAACATTACAAGTACCACAAGTGATCCCAGTGAGGATTTATGTCCCAGCCACGCTTTTATTGCGGATGTTCGCGTGGTCATCTTGAATGACCGGATTGAGCGGTATTAAAAACAGCTTGTAGTGAAACAACTGAGATCAACGTAAGAATTAACAGAATATGACTTACCAGTTAACGTGGAAATAATGAATCTGAAGTATTAAAGAGTGGACACGTGAGACACACACGGTAGCCACTCTTGGAAAGTTAAAAATTATTACATGAGTATTTGGTGCTAAACAATCATCAAGAGGAACTTTACAAGGTTTTATGACATTGCTTTGCTGTCCGAAATATATCTGCCATTGAATTGAAAAACGTCTTAGTGTATTTCGAACTATTAGAGACTCGGCCGAGGAACCTGCACTAACGCGATTATGCCACAATGACGTCACATTCGGTACAATATATATGAAGGCAGTCCGATGGGATATTAACTACAACAGTAACATTTGATGTTTAAGCACAATAAGATGAAGCATGCCAACCTGTTCTCTGATACACCTCTCCGCCAGCAATGTTACAGGTACTAATCTCCCCAGACCTGTCGCACTTCTCACTGGACGGCTTTGTGTGTAAGGATAGGAAACAAAAACAAAGGGAACAACGACGCGATCAGCTATGCGAAGAATTACTGCAATTACACTTTAGATGCACTCTATAAACTGAATGACTGATATAGATATTCGAACTTTTATATAGACTTTTTTATTTTATTTCTCTATCTTTTTGTTAGTCGTTCAAGCTGTGGCGCTTCTGAATCCATTAATTGAGCAAAGAAATGTATAATGACATCTAAATAAAGCCATTCTCTGATGGGCCTGGAAATCCGCATAGGAAACGGCCCGAGAACTACAATTCCAATCAATTAATACGATCAGCGCAATCCGCACAGCCCTAGCACCGGCTTAAGCGGAATTAGATACGCTAGCTCGGGAGCTGTGATGACAGATCAGCTCAAACAACTCATCTGGTGTTAATGGATGAGCATCATGGACGCCTGATGGAGTAAACGCCTTAACATGGGGTAACCTGGTAAATGCAAGAAACCTAGAAAAACTACCCTGTAATGTCCGAAGTCCTACGGCTTAAATTTCCCACCGAAACAATAAAACTACATACATTTGTCAAGTGACATGTACAGAGGTCGGGCCTCGGGGAATAACAGTCCACCAGCAGAATCCTACCATATTCAGGAAATAAAATGGAGCGATATGCAAGAGGTGGAAAAAATTGACGACGTCTGTTGACTAAAAAGCAACCATATGACTCTACAGGAAAGTATCCGTCGACATCTAACATTCAGACCCGAGAATACGGTGGATTCTCGGGCGTAGCCTTGGTATATCAGCCGCGCTTTTATTGCTGCTGTTCATGTGGAGAATATGACGTATCCACACGGCCCCTAGCACCGCCTTAAGTGGAAGATACGCCTGCTTAAGAGCTGTGATGACAGATTAGCTCAAACAACTCATCTGATGTTAATGGATGAGCATCATGGACGCCTGAGGGAGTAAACGCCTTAAGATGGGCTAACCTGGTAAACGCAAGAAACCAGAAAAACTAATCTATAATGTCCGATGTCGTACGGCTTAAATTTCCCACCGAAACAATAAACCTACATATATTTGTCGAGTGACATGTACAGATCCTTTGGATATATGTTGGCATTTGTGGGAAGTTGATGCTTGGTCGACATCGGGCCGTACAGACTAGTCTTTTGTGATAAATGTCGCCATTTTCAACTGACGACGATACAGCTCACCAATCTCCAGTGTACGAGTTGTAACAGCGACACAGCTCACCAATTACCAATATACGAGTTGTCAGAGCATTTCCATCACAGCTCTCTAGATTTGTATCTAATACCGCTTATGCCGGTGCTAGAGGCCGTGTGGTCATGTCATCCAAGTTGCCACATGAACAGGTACAATAAAAGCGTACCTGAGATACAACACATATCACGAATCGCTAGATTCTTGGTATGTGCTTTAGAATGGGTTAACCAGAAGACTATACTGTGAAGCCATGGATGTGACTCTGTCAGTATGTCGGCATCTCTTCCCACCTCCCTTATATATGTTGCAATGTACAGAGGGTAGGTCTCAGGGACTAACAATTCACCAGCAGAATCCTACCATAAACGGGTAATAAACTGGAGCGATATGCAAGAGGTGAGAAAAATTTACGACGTCTGGTGACTAAAAAGCAACCATATGACTACAGAAAAGTATAACTCTGCAGGAAAGTCACACCCATCTAATTGAATACTGTTAGAATTAAATGAAAACTATGCAAGATGAACACGGAGATTCGCAGGATGGTATAGAGTCGCTTATTTATTACCACTTCATTTAGAGAAGAATTTTTTGCTCCAGATCAATTTGTATTTAACATGAAGTAATCATTGATAGTGAGAAGTTAAGAGACATACAAGAAATTTGAATGTGCATAGTTGTTCATATTTTTATAGTATGGTGTCATACTCATGTCATGTCGTTGTCAAATATGTTTAACTTGTGATAATGTTGTCAGTCTTTGTCTTCCATAGGTACCAAATAATATATGGTTTTCAACATCTTGACCAACGGTTTTCTACATTTCATAACCCCATAGTATTTGAGTATTGCCATGGTACTTGAGATTTGGACCTTTATATTACGCTGACAACACATAAACATGTTTTCATGGAGACAAACTATGCTCTCCGATCATCAGTAATACATGTCCAATATATTTTCAGGTGGTTTGAACCAAAATGCAGTGAAAATTTATATTGATCATAACGGAGGGCGATTTTTTTAACAATGCTGTCATACTATGACGTCATGTTGACATAATAATCACCCCATACATGTTTGACCCTATCTGGCCTGGGCGATTTGAGGTGTACCGCAGCCCCGCTTCCCATATATATTTTCGTTATCACTAAGGCTAGAGGGCTGAAACTTACCACACTATATCTTTGGGTCAAGCTCTACAAGAAAATGTAAAAAAAATATCCAAGCTGGCCACCATGATGACGTCATTTTCTAAAAGAGCATTTTTGGACGATTTTTTTGTCAGAATTTTCGAATTTTTTGTTTTTGTTTTTTCTTCGCAAAAACTACATGATAAATTAGTAAATAAAAATCCGATATGAAATAAAATAGGTTTTACTCAGTTTTCCATAGAGAAAAGCAAAATTTTTGAAGAAATATGACGAAAACATCACTTTTCTGGTACCCCACATGGCCGCCATTTTGAATTTACCCATGATCCTCTGCTCGGGGGTCATGCAAATAGGCTCAAAATGACCCCAATATTATAATGGAAAAAGTCACGGAGTTTCAGCTCTCAATTCTTTGTCGTTCCGGGGATAGGAGCAAAAAACCAACAGGGGGAGGGGGCGGACCCCCCCAGGCCAGGTAGGGTTAAATGTGATATAATCATTTAGTGTCCTTGATAAAAATACCAAATATGCCATATTTTGAAGTAAATTGTCAACTCATGTCTCATTTCTATCTATACCTGTTTCCAGAATTCTGCTAGTCTTTGGAAATTTTATCACAACATGTTTGCATGGAGACAAAAATTATCACGATCATCAGATATGCATGTCTGTTACATTTTCAGATGATCTGAGCAAAATTAATTTGATTATTTATGATAATGATCATAAAATTCAGCGGTGGACAAAAAGGTTATTTTGAACAATGTTGTCACATTATGACATCACCATGCAGTTATGATCGCCTTAAACATGAATAAATATTATATTTTCATTTAATGCGTTATATAACTTTTCCATAAATATCTAATTTGCCATGGCTTCAAGTACAATAACAACTACTTTTTTGTCTATCATTAAAAGATAATAAAACATTTTTTTGTTTCCACTCATCTTCTGTGCTTTCAACTTGTTTGTCTGAGAGAGGCGTTAATATAAGCTTGCCTGTTTACCAATCGCAGTTTTCTCTGAGGAAATATATTGTTCAAACCATAATATAGACCTGTGCTAATTAATTTGCGCGGAGAACAACCATTCGTTTTATCCCCTCGACCCATGCTGGACAACATGCATACCACGTTTGGGACAAAGCAGAGCATTCTTATCACAGAAACAAACCTTAACACAAAATAGTGGATATGGTCGACGCCAGTCACGACATAAGCTCTTCTTGTACTGGTGATGCAAAAATGGCCAGCATATGTCATGGCTGCGATGTAATCAAATGACAGAAGATGTTTAATACACGTATTACCTTTTGCACTTATTATACGAAATATATCGCATATATCAAACGCAACATATAAAGGCCAACCCAGATATCGTTGATAATACATCATCGTGAGATAAAACCATCGATGCTTCCATATTATAAAGCGTTAAGCACTGATCAATGGTTAATTTGATGTCTAAGACACACGAATTATCAGTTCAATATCATAGCCGCTAAGAACATATAAGGATTCTTCAGAGATTTCTCGTGCCATCACTGCCAGAACTGAGATACAAACATCAGTCATGTAGCATGTACAGATATTTTAATCTGAGATAAGGCCAATTAGATTACGATTAAATTAAGAAACTTTTCCTCCTCTGTATTCTAGGATCTCTTGGAGAACGACACAATAAGGCTTGACGGAATCTTCAAAGAGTCCCTTATCTTTGATGTCGTTAACGTACGTATATTGATATGACCTTGGTTGAGGGTTAACTAATAACCAAATCACGTAAATGATCCCCTGGCTATTGTATACCTGTCTTCTCACCCTAATAGAGAATCTATATCATCGATTATTACATACGGTGGAGCCACATCTTTGCAGACATGATTTGATTATATATCTAGGTATTCTAGTGACAGATTACACATTCGAAATCAATCTATTTCAGGGAATGCTATACATTCACTCAACCCAACTTAAATCTCATGGCAACCTGAAGAGTTCGAACTGCATCATCGACAGTCGATGGGTTCTTAAAATCACTGACTATTATCCCAGTTGTGTTACCCCACGAATTGTCGACGAAGTTGCGGAATATGAATTCTATGGAGGTGAGTTTATCAATATCTATAAGCCTTACATTGCACAGTTTTCACTGGCTATGGTTGATTTCTCGGTATTCCTGGGCTTTTTTTACAAAAATGTAATTTCCATTGCAACAACGAATCAAACCAGTAGGTTTAACAACGTTGGACACTTCTCATGTATTTGGATGAAAAAAGCATCGTAAGTCAGATCTGATCAGAAATTATCTATGGTAGACTTATACGTAGACGGCTGAGTAACATCCTTGCTTACTAGCATGTTAAAGAACTAAGATGTATGGAAAGTCAATACGGATCCACAAGACGATGTAAACAGTTGACCATTGAGTCAATTAGTATATTTTACAAACTATAAAAAAGAATCCTCAATCAGCTTGTTTCGGGGTATATATGTTGTGCGTAGGCCTAAATCCATGTTCCAGAATAAAACTAAGATGAAGCAAATATAAAAAACTGCCGACCCACCCCACATTACTTGCGACAGGTGATGAGAAACGATAAGTTATTTTGAATGAGCCTTGATACTGACTATTAAGCTTACTCACCAATTCCCCATAGATGAATGTTATATACAACCGCTGCTCGTAATCCCATTATTTATCGTCCAGGTAAAAGTCACAATTACAATTTCCAGGTAAGTTGTGGACGGCTCCCGAGTTACTGAGATTACCTCCTTTTACCTGTCGGGGCTCACAGCCAGGGGGTGTCTACTCATTCGCTATAGTGTTACAGGAGATATTGTTCAGAGCTCTACCTTTCTTCATGGAAGGTATTTCACCTAAAGGTGAGTATGGAGTACAATAACCATACACATTGTGGAACAAACTGATATGAATATGCCTCACTGTCGTATTCGTGATGGCTACAGTAACTTGAAGTCGCATCTCTTGGAGGGTCATTTACCCGGAAATGAGCTAGCTAACTGTGGCTGACTCGATGAAGCTGTCAAACATTTTCTCCCCAGTTTTTCCTCTTTGCTACCCACAACGATTATATATAGGACAATCTTATTTATTTATTTATTTATTTATTGTACATGATGAATACATTACATGCAAGGGTAGCCCAAACAGGTGGCGAACACCTATATACTAGTTGGGCTCCCGATAAAAACAATATGTACATGAAATCTTCTCAGATTGAGCTCCTGGTAATTGCCGTTCTTTCTTATTCATTCGCAATAGAACACTAACATTCATTCCTAGGGAATTCTTGACTCGAGTATTTTTGTCCGACTTTATAACATACCAATAATATCCTGATTTCACAATCTTGTTAATGATGAATATATATAATATCCTATCATGTATCACAGCATGTAGATCTCATATTCACACAGTACAGGGCAGAAATAGCTTAATCTTGAACACGACAAGAGAAAACCCGAAACTTGAGGAAATTCTTGTAGTTACAAAAGTGTGAACCGAAGACAAATACTAACAATAGGCTCAATAGGAGAAGACTGATATTCATCGAATGCGTCATATCGCGTCTCATGCCGCTTGGTTGTATCCAAAAACGCACGAGAGAGTTTTGCTGACGGCGTTTTTCCTCAACTTGACTTCACATGGAGTCACGTACACTGTTATAAATCACACCGTAGATTCACAGTTAAATATACTGGCAGAAAAGGTGCCAGTACATTCAACTGTAAAATTACGTTGCACCGTATTTTACAATTACCGTTTTTTAACAGGCATTGAACTGTAAAATGTTGCACCGTATTTTATAATTACCGTTTATTGACAGGCATTCAACTGTAAAATTTGGGTAGCCCTGTAATTTACAATTACCGTTGTTTTAACATTCTTTAAACAATACAATTATGTGACACCACTGTCTACAATTATCGGTTCCGCGGCAACGTAGGTCACTGGAAGGCCGAAATGGTCATTGCTCTTCGTGTTTACAAATGCGATCACCACAAGCTTCGTAAATATAATCACGAACGAATCTGTGCAATTATTACACGAATAGTAGGATGCAACTCCCAAGTCAGATAAAACCCATCTACGCATATGGAAGTCGAACACTGCATGACGGAACGTTAGTGTAGTATATAGCTTGAAATGTGAAGATGGACAAAACCAAAACCATTCCGTACTGTAGACTGAAAGTTAAAGTTAGCCACTGCGTCCGTCCCAGCGCGTGTTCTGATAATGCTCTGAATGTTGTATCGTACAACGCAGGTGTCGGATGTTTCCTGCAACTGAGCGTTTCTTGTGCAAAGATATCAACCTCCTTTCAGAGAAAACAAGAGTTTTGTGTTCCGTGTGTACGCAGTTTACCCATTGCAGTCGATGTCAACTGAAATATCGCAGTTCAATTTACAGATTAATGTGTTTACGATTGAATGTACTGTAAACTCCAACATACATTTACTGCGAAACAACGGTAATTTATAACAGTGTAATAGTCGCCAGCTTGTTACCCGCTCGATGCGTCAGATTTCAGCGCAGCATTTTTTCACCGCGATTTGTACACCAGGGAATTGCTTTCACGTTTAAGTTAGTTCTGCCCTGTATTGTACCTTTTTGACTCATTGTTCCAGTAAAATTCTCTCTGAACTAAATGTGCCTTACTTTCATCCGAGATAAGAGGTTATATAACACAGAATATATCGAGAAGACGAGGAATGTTTTATTTGGAATATATGTTTTAAATTTTGCTATTGCCCCAGCAAGAACTATTTCACTATGTTTATTCATTAATCATCACCAGAGATTGTTGCTCGCGTAAGTAAAGTGTCACCGGTTCCATTCCGGCCTCAGTGCCCAGTCTTGTCGACCGTCAAGGCCGAGTTCCTCCAGTTAATGAGAGCCTGCTGGACTGAAAACCCCCAAGAGCGTCTCAATTTTTCTGAAATTAAGAAATCTCTTGAGGAAATCATCGACAGAGGGTAAGATTGTACAATTGATTCTATATTTCCATAGACCCAACTTCCATGTAATAGACATTGAGCTAACCATATCCCTCCATTGACCTGGGAATTTTGTAGACAACGCTTTTCTGACATTTAATATTGAATGTTAAGAATTAGGGATGGGGTTCTATTTATCATTTGATCCAGTCGCTTATTTCATCAATCATATCACAAACTGACAGCAAAATACGGGCATATTGTGCAAGATGTATGGCGTACGTTTCGTAACTTGTGTCTTAACTCCGCCTAACCCGGAGTTAGAGGTTAGAGGTCATATGACCATGATCCTCATGGTGTTCATATGGACACCCACAATCAAAGCGAGGCTGAGATACATCATTCCCTATTATGTAACTGTGCATCGAAAATCATATGGATTAAGAGGATTACGGATTTGATCATTTTGGAACACCATGTCTTTTCGGCATCATTGATAATTGTTGACCCCTCCTCTCTTGCAGGAAATTATCCTATTTTATGTATACTATAATTGTTTTTCTTTGAATTTGGTGCTGGTGCTGTTATATGAATTAGATAAAATATATGACTAGTTACTGACCAGTTACTATTTTCATTCTGGAACTTTAACGTCACGTACGTTTTCACGGATAAGCCTAATTCACCTTTTCCCTGTTGTTTAAATAACACACTGTACAAAGGCTAGATTCAGTATGGGTAAATTGCATACGTTGACCATGTGATTCTGCAGATATAATTTTTCCAAACATATTATCGACAAGGGTCCAAATTCTCTATTTTATGCATCCAAGGTCTTTCGTATATACTCCACATAGAGTTTTCCAGAAAATGATGTCATACAGAGCAATAAAGACGTGCCTCGAACGTCCTAGAGTTTCCCAGAATATGCTTCTCAGTACTAGAATGATCAATTGCTTTCCATCTACCATGCTACATAAGTGTATCCTTTCTAGAACCTTCTCTGTAGAACAAAAGTGCAGAATGATGTCATTATCCGTCCTGCAGAGATAGGAAGTTTATAATTATCAGCAACAACATAACAAATGAATTACAATTGAGAAATTAAAGGAAGTACAGTCTATCATAACAATAAGAAGCAAAATGTAAGTGCCACGGCCATTGGCGGCTATTTTGAATCTGATCATTTATGCGCTTTGGGAGAAACATGCAACTAGGCCCAAAATGGGCCTGCAATTATAAGCACTGACGTAAAGTATACGCAAGGCGATAAATGCGTATTTTGAGGTGCTAAATTATTGAAATGCGACGAGAAATGAAATAAAAGAAAAAATATTGTTCTCTCATGGACGACTTTTTGAATTACTTCGTGTTGCTTCTAGTGCAAGATAATGTGAATAGGCTCAATACCAGCACATTTTTCAGATTACCTCTTATGGTCGCCATTTCAAATTTTCCATATTGTCCTCATGTAAAGTTATGAAAATTGGTTCTAGTCTAGTACTGGGAAGAATGTTCCGGGAAATTGTAGAATGCTTCGGGCAGATCTTTATTAGTACATGATATAACATTTTCTAAAAAGTTCTATGTGAAGTATATATATATAAAACCTTGGATGCAGAAAAGAAATATTCGTCAGATTGTGATCAGACAGTGATATATCCGCTTGGGAATTTCCGGTCTGTGATTGAAATTGTATGAAAAAGTGACAGTCCGTAATATTGAGAGGTTGCCTTGTAGCCATCTCATTGTGCGAGATCGTGAGACCGACTGAGGAACTTTTGGACTGTCAACAACTGTTTTCACGTAAAAGCGCGTGGGTGGGATTATTAGTTATTGAAGCACAGAAGTGCTGGTTAAAGGTCCCTTTTGGAGACTTTCTAGAAAGAAAGCGAACTGAAATAGAATCTTAATCACTGTTAATGGACTGTTTATGAACATTTAGGATCTATTCAAACTGCTCTAGTAAGTCTAAGGTTTGTGACATATTGTACCACACTGTGTTTAATCTTTGGTTGCTCAATTATATAAAAAAAATTAAACTGAACCATCTGGTCTTTTGTTGTACTTTTGTTTGACCACTGTTTGGCTTCCACTATTTTCAAACTTCTTCTGGCTCTGTTTTGAGAGCAATTCCCATAATAAATCTTGGTTTGTGTTTGGTCAAACAGAAATGCACATTTAATTTTAGTGATACAAATAATCAATGAAGTGTTTTAAATATGGCTGGTAACTTTCACCCTCAATTATTTGTAGAGAACGAAAACTTATCTATAAATGATTTAGATGAGTTACGAAAGGCTGAGTTGAAAACTTTAATCAGTCATTCAAATTTTGGTTGTCAACAAGTATGATTCAGAACGAATTAGTCCAGGCAATAGGAGAGAATTTGAATCTGGAAAGTGACAAAAGTGATGAGGATTTTGAGCTAGACAAGGAGGCAGAATTAACGAAGATATTAGTTAAAATCAGACCCCAGAGGGTTACAATAGTTTCTTATCTAAGGGAGAAGCCTATAGTTATGTTGATAGAAACTGGGGCGTCACAGTCTCTGAAGGTATCTGATTATATGGCTCTGTCTAGTGAAATTCCTTAACGAAGAATAAAGTGAACAAACTCAAGGTTTTAAAGTGTTTCCATTAATATTTCCTGTGTGTGTATTAACTAGGTCAAGGTCTCCTAAGAAAGAAAAGGAAGAGGCCCAATCTGTGAACGTGAAGGGTGATACTGGTGTTTGACAATCGGAAACCTTCTTTGTGAATCTGGATGGTAATAATGAGAGTGGTAATTCACGACACTCTATTTTCAACCGGTCATCAGTAGTTGAGGAACAGGAAACGGATCCTGTTACCAAGGATATTATGGAGTCCGCATTGTCGGGAAAACAAGCCCAGGAAGTGCTTGAGTGTTTCTGGGTGAAGTCGGGTGTATTTATTAAAATAGACGACCTAAAATCCCAGTCAATGAAAGTTGATCTGTTTTACATCAGACTGTGGTACATCAGAGCTATCAGGATGAGACCCTTCTGGTGACTCAGGAAATCCAGGTTTGTTAGACTGTGTCAGGCAAAGTCTGGATATAAATATCTGCTGAAGATGATGGGGGTGACCGCTAGATTTTCTGAGGCAATTCCTTTGGTCACAATAACCACAAAGGCAGTAGTAGAAGCTTTGCTTTAGTTTTCCTCACAATATGGCCTCTCAAAGAGATTCAATCTGACCAGTGTTCAAATTTTATGTCTGAACTTTTCCAGGCGGTTGTGCATGAGTTAGGCAATAGACAACTACAATCTACAGCCTATCTTTCTATCACAGGGCTCTTCGGAACGAGTATCGAATATCCGGACATTTTGGACAAAGATATATCTTTTGGTCTATTTGCTACAAGGGACATGTCCAATGAGCCAACAGGCTTTAGCCAATTTGGGTTAGTCTATGGATATGAGGCCAAGGTTCTTTAAGTATGAAAAAGAAGGTTTCTCAGTGAGATTGATGAGACTAACCTTTCGGACTATGTTTCTACCTTCAGAGAAAGACTCTGGAAGGCATACGAGGTAGCCAAAGAACAACTTTAGTCTTCTCAAAAGGCCATGAAACTCGATTTTACCCCATGATCAAGGCTCGTGGTTAGTCCTGAGAAAATATTTTTGGTCTTTTTACCCTTGCAAGGTGAGCCACTGACACCTACGTTAAGTGACACTAATAGAGAAGAAACATTCCGAAGTCAACTACGTAGTTAGTACTCCAGATATGAGGAAAACCCAGAGGGTATGTTACATTAACATGCTGAAGAAATGCCATGAACGTGAACCAGGTCTATTGGTTGGGGTAGTTAATATAGATGGACAGGGACAGAGTAACTCAAACGTTGCTGAAGAACTTACCAGTACAGACTTAGGAGACTGGAGCGATATGCAAGCGGTGGGAAAAATTGACGACATCTGATCTGCCGACTAAAAATAAACCATGTGACTACAGCAAAGCTTCCCTCGGCACATCACATTCACACCGGAGAATACGGTGGATTCTCGGACGTAGCCTTAGTATCTCAGCTGCGCATTTATTGCAGCTGTTCATGTGGAAACTACGATGTATCCACACGGTCCCTAGAGCCGGCTTAAGCGGAATTAGATAAGCTAGCTCGTGAGCTGTGATGACAGGTCAGCTCAAAGAAATAACTCACCTGATGTTAATTGATGAGCATCGAGAACGTCTGATGGAGTAAATACTTCAACATGGGGTAAACTTGGTATATGCAAGAATACTCAGAAAAACCAACCTGCAATGCTCGACGTCGTACGGCTTACATTTCCCACCAAAACAATAAACCTACATACATTTGTCGAATGGCATGTACAGTGGGTGGGCCTCGGGGACTAACAGTCCACCAGCAGAATCCTACCATATACAGGTAATAAATTGGAGCGATATGCATGAGGTAGAAGAAATTGACGATGTCTGGCTACTGAAAAGCAAACATATAACTCTACAGGAAATTTTCCCTCGGTACCTCACATTCAGATCCGAGACCCGAGAATGCCGTAGATTCTCGGACGTAGCATGAGTATCTCAGCCCCGCTTTTATTGCAGCTGTTCATGTGGAGACTATGAAACATCCACACGACCCCTAGCACCGGTTTAAGCTATTTAGATACGCTAGAGTCTCACTTAGAACCGTTGGTAGCAAAACTGTCAAAACAGCAAAAGTCTAGAGAACCTTGGCAGTAAATTGAATCATTTTTCTGAACAGCAGAGAACGGCTATCAAGGATTTGCTCCATGAATACAACTCATTGTGTTCTGACAAGCCTGGTTGCACCCCTCTTGTTGTTCATGATATGATTGTACGTAGGCTCAGGCTTTTAAACAACACTGATACTGGCTCAATCTTGAAAAGTTAGCTAAGGTATGAAAACAGGGTAACTACTTCCTGGCAGATACCTTTGTCTAAAAAAATATTTGCGATTGTAACACCATATTCTGTATACCATCATGCAAGGTCATGCCCTTTGAGATGATAACATTTTTTCAACGATTAGTTAATCTGGTCATTACCAGATTCAAGCATTGTGTTGCATATTGATGATATATTGGTGTATAGTGACACCTGGGATGACCATCTGAAGCATAGTAGGGTGCTATTTGACAGATTTTGCTACGGCAAATCTGGTGATAAATCTGAAGAAAAGTTAGTTTCCTCAGACCCAAGTGACCTATCCGGGTCATAGGATGGCTCAAGGTCCACTACCACGTGGAGACAACGTCAAAGCCATTGTGGACTTTCCTGTTCCCAGTTCTAAGCCGGGGTTACTCAGATTTCTGTGAATGAGTGGTTTCTACAGGAAGTTTGTACAAAATGACCTTCTAAACCCTCTGACCAATCTTCTGAAAATGAGCGTCAAATCTATTTCGTCAGATTATGACAGTTTTCTATTACTCTCCTTTAATTTCTCAATTGTAATTCATTTTGTTATATTATTTATGATAATTGTAAATATCTCAAGTCTGTAGGAAGGTTCCAGTCAATGACATCATTTTGCTCTTCTGTTTATTCTAGTAGGAAGGTTCCGAGCATTGATATCATTCTGCACTTATATTTTATTCTATTTTGGCATAGACATGCATGTATAGAGAAGGTTCTAGAAAGGATACATGTATATAATATGATCAAATCAAGTGCTGAGAAGAATTTCCGGGAAGATTTAGCATGTTCTGGGAAGTTGTAGAATGTTCCGGGCAGTTCTTTATTGCTAAGTATGACATCATTTTCTGAAAAGTTCCAGGTAAAAGTGCTTGACCGCAGATTTGATTTGATTTTTATTCACTATATATACAGGATGTGTTAGCTAATGCACTCAAAGCGGGAATAAAACCTCGAAGGGCTTGTTCTATACCCTAGATAATATAATATTAATCGAAACTGATGCGGAGGGTGGTTAATGGCTATCATTTGGAGATTGCATACGATTCCAAAATGCTGTGGACCCGATCAGTCTTTGGTAAGATATGATTTAACTTAAAGAGATGTAGATACAGTTGATTTAATTGAGGATAGCAATTTGTTCCACAAAGAGAGAATTCTTCAGCTTGCGACCAGACTGGGATATAACAGTGTGACATCTGCTTGGAAGTTTTCGGTCTGTGACTTTAATTGACAGTCTGTAGTATCGAGAGAGGTTATCTTGGTTATCTTATGGTCATCTATCTCATTTTGCGAGATCGTTTTCATGCAAAGGCGTGTGAGTGAAATTACTAGTTATTGGGGCACAGAAGTGCTGATTAAAAATCCTTTTATTGAAACTTGTTTAATTTCACTGTGAAGTCGGCGTAAGTTTTCGTAAGTTTTCTTCAAAATTTTTGCTTTTCTGAGAAGAAAAGTCGGTAAAACTATTTTTTCACATTAGATTATTATTTACTAATTCATCATGCAGCTGTTGTGAAGGAAACACAAATGAATAATTCGAAAAATCTAACCGAAAAATCGACGAAAAATACCTTTTTGAAAATGGTGGCACAGTGACGTCACGAAAGCGGCCATCTTGAATTATTTTTCTGGTAGAGCTTGACACACGGAGTTTCCGGGGTTTTAAGAAAAACAATTGGGGGGGGGGGGGGGGGAGCGAAATGGTCCCCCAGGCCTAGACAGGTCCCAAATCGCCCAGGCCAGATAGGGTTAAGAAACAGACAAGAATGTGGGTTTTTGCCAATATTTGGGTATGATGACGTCATATTCACATCATGTTGACGATTAATATGTTTTAACTTGTGATAATGCGTTCCGTTTCTTTGTAGCTTTTTCATAAATACCACATATTATATGTTGTTTAACATCGGAGCCAACAGTTTGCTGCATTTCATAACTATATCCCCACGACAGAAACTCGCATAGTTTGGAACCATAATTACATTACGCTGACAGTACTCGAACATGTTTTCATGAACACAAAATGCATTTCAGATGAGATAATCACTGATAGTCAAAAAGTTGAGAGGCAAACATGAATGTACGTTGATAATGCTATTGTTATAAGGATACTATGTTGGACCATTGAATGAGTGAGTGTGAGTGAGTGAATAGGGTTTAACGTCGCTTTCAACATTTTTTCAGCTATATCACGACGGGGAAGGGAAGGGAGGGGAGGGGGAGGGGCAGGGGTACCTACTTGAAACAGAGCAGATCTAATGCTGCCATTTTTATAGTGCTGTCCCACTGAAATATCATGCCGTAGGCAGACATGACACCCCACTCAGTCACATTATACTGACACCGAGTGAACCAGTCCTTGTTCTATCCTCTTAATGCTGAGCGTAAGCGAGGGAGCAACAAGTTCCATTTTTCAAGTCTTAGGTATGACCCGGCCTGGGATCGAACCCAGTACCTACCGCTTACGAGGCCGACGCTCTAACCATTAGACCACCGCAGTGCGGTCGACCATTGAATGAAACTTTTTACTACACGTATATGCACTTAAAGATTTTTTTATGTCAAGCTTTCTTTATTTAGATAACACACGCTAAATCTTCTTAATAAATATGTCATATTCACTCCACATATTCGTTTCCTTGTTTTCTATTCACAGGACAGTGAACCTAATGGACAGAATCTTACAGAAATTAGAAGCTTACTCCACAAACCTAGAGGAAATAGTTCACGATCGAACGGTTGCCTTGAGAGAGGAAAAACTGAAAACGGACACTTTACTCTACCAGATGTTACCCTCGTAAGTTGGACTAGCATCGGACTATCTTGTTTAGATACATTTCGATCTACCCACTACAATTCAGGCTGCCTCCTTCCTCGATACTGTTGGCCTGGGCAAAGAGATCGTCCAGTTTACTAGAACCCTCGAAATGCTATCTACGTCTGTAATCTCACATGCACGCGTGGGGATGGTTTACCTTAGCTTTCCATGATTCATATTGGCATAAAACTATACAACTGCTGAATGTGGACAACTTTTCTCGTAAAAGCTTATGCTATTCTTACCCGCTGCACTTGCGTGACATTCAGAATCGGGGAAACTATAGCGAAAAAATATTTTTTGTTGTTCAATCCCAAGCGACGTTGTTATCAAAAACTTAGTATTCATTCAGAGTCTTACTTCCCAACGCTCTAGTTTGACATCACTATATCATCATATACCAACAGAACCATTGCTGATCAACTTAAACAAGGAGAAAATGTATCACCGGACCTGTACGACGAGGCCACTATTTATTTCTCCGATATTGTGGGGTTTGTGGAACTGGCCTTCAAGAGTTCTCCATTTGAGGTCACCATTCTCTTGAATGAGCTATACGAGTTACTGGACAGCATTGTGGCTAATTATAAGGTGTACAAGGTAACTTATTAACACCTTTATTTGACAAACTCATTGAAAGAAATTTATCGGACAACAAACTTACTTCATCCTGTATTTAATTTTGGGGCTAGCCTACCCAAACGAGTATATACATCTTTTTCATAACCTCGGCTGTTATGCGCGGGAACTGGCTAGTGACGTCAAGTGAGGTCGGTTCCAGTCACTGGCACATGTTAACTGGATGCAAACTGCACAGATATCCGGATATAATCGAGCAAACCTCTGTCAGTATCTAACCAATTTCCATTTCGTTTAGTTATTATTAAACCTTAAGAGATGTCCGTTTCCGTTTCAGAAATATATAGTTTGAAAAACATTACCTTTTAATTCATGGCGAAATATTCACCGAAAAAGATGGTGTCAGTTTGACGGGAATTTTCCGCGATAAACGCATGTTCGGTTTTCAACGTTTTCCTTAAAAACGCTTCCATAAAATTGAAAAGTATCATATATTTTTTCATCCGAAGTATTATAGGTTATGAAAATATAAATATCATTTCTGTATCATTAGCCATTTTCTTGTAATGTTTAAAGGAAAACGTGTAACACGATTGTCAGGAAATTGCGAGAGCCGAGCGGTACATTCTGCGATAGACCTACCGGTACGGCCGTATAGATATAGACACATTTAAAGCTGCTGACACACTGCACACATATCATAATATAATCGAGCAAAACACCAGTAAATATGGTGAGTATTCATATTTTCCTAAACCATTTTTTTCATAGACCATGAATAACATTAGAAGATATTATGGCAGAATTTCTAGGGAAAATTAATTGATATTTTAGAAGATATAGGCTGTCGAAAATTGTTGATGTATGCGAGAGACTCAAATCTCGGCACTTTACGCCACTGAAGCCAGTTCCCGGGCAAAACTGCAGGGGTTATGAAAAAGTTGTATAAGCCTCCAGTTCCACCTTCCAATTTCAACTTACAATGTGTCACATTTATCGCCAACTATTTAACTTGTCATTCTTGAAGATTCTAGAATAATTTACGTTCATTCATTTCGTCACAGGTGGAGACGATCGGTGATTCCTACATGGTAGTGGGCGGTATTCCCGAGAGAATCGGTCAAAAACATGTTACGGAAATTGCTGATATGTCTCTGCATATATTAAGATCGGCTTTGGCTTTCCGGATCCGCCACCGACCAGGGCAACGTCTACAACTTAGAATCGGTCTTCATACCGGGCCCTGTTGTGCAGGTAAGATGTTATAACCTCAACAGCTTAGGGTCCGTCGGTCTTCATACATGGTTCCGTTGTGCGGGTAAGGTGTTATGAACATCTACAGCTCAAAGTCGGTTTTTATGTGGGGATCTGTTGTGCTGATAAGATGGTATAATCTCTACAGATTAGGATCTGTATTTATACCGGAACTTCTTGTGTGGGTAGAGTGTTATAACATATAAACCTTAGTACCCGTCTTCTTACCAGAACTTGCTGTGCGGGTAAGGTATTATAACATATACAGCTCAAAGGAGGTCTTCATATACTAGGACCTGTTGTGCGGGTAAAATGTTATAATGTACACAGTTTAGGTTCGGTCTTCATACCAGGACCTGTTGTGAGGGTAAGCACTTATTGTAAAGGTAAGGTGTAAAAGCATATACAGCTCAGTATCGAGTTTTTATGCTGGAACCTGTTATGAGAGTAAGGTGTTATTAGAATTTCGGCATGGGACAGGTCCATATACTGGGAACTGCTGTACAGGTAAGAAGTCTTTGAGTATATCAACACCTTTAGTGTATGTACAATATTATAATAGTGGTTAACATAAGCCAGCTGCCTGTCAAATTTTATATAACATTGAGATGACACTACAATGATATGTGTAGTCGACCCAGTCTCATTCAAGAGATCATATCGATTAAATTTCCGCCAGTTTACGGACTTCAGATTCCGACCAATTAAAACGTCAACCACGCCTTGGCTGTGACTGTTCATATGAACCCTAAGATGTTCCTTTGAAATAAACACACATTTGATCCCTAATCCCAGATTAGGCGTTATTTGACACCGAGGGTATTATGAGGTGCTTTGGATAAGAGCACTACAATGTATGCTCTACTAAGATAGTGTAATCCCAAAATAAGGAAAGCAAATACTTGTGATGCAGTATGCTTTGTGCAGGAGGTCTGTTGTCGTTGCTTATACCAACTGCAGCAGCATCATAAACCATACTGAATGGGATAGCAAGTTTGACTACAGTATGCCCTAGCAAAACTGTCAAATTCCAATAGTGTGAAATGACCAATATATGCAGTAAATATTGAGGCCAGCGACCTTGATGATTTTTTTTGTGCACAGTTGCAAGAGCCTGCTGGTTGTAAGCGTACAGTTTGAAGCAGAAAATTTTTAAGAGAGAGGGAGCTGGGTATGGCTATTGGAAATAAGGGAGAAGAGAAAACGCGTGAAAATGAATTCAAGTGAGAATGATTTGTACGAAATCTAAAAACATCGACGTACGAATATATTATTATGCTTATTTTCGAGGACAATTCATCAAACAACAGCTCTAATTCTGCTCAATCCCGGAAGAGGGACCGTATACACATAGTGTAATGCAAGCTTAAATCTGCATGATATTCATATGAACAGTCACAATCAAAGCGTGAGAGATGGGTGTGGATATTGCTAATCATGTTCACCAGACATTATAACAACTGTCCGCTTGTCTGTTTCTCTGCAGGTATTGTTGGACTAGCCATGCCGCGGTATTGTTTGTTTGGAGACACAGTCAACACGGCATCAAGGATGGAGTCGAATGGTCAAGGTTCGAAGTATATTTTAAAATCTATTTCTGTCCCTTCGCCACTATCTCGTGATATTTGTCATAATTGTCATAGTGGAGATGGGTTCGAAGAAACTCGGATTAAATAGTTTTGTGTAATATTGCTGCAGAAAAGGATTTCTCGAGTTTTTAAATATCTATCATACAGGAAATAGTTTACACGAAATTTGGACGAATATATGAGGGATACTATGTACCCATGCACAATGATATAATTCGAAAAGTATCTTGTTGTTTTTGTCTGCCTGGACCCTGTACTCAGTGAAGGCGTTTGCATATGGCGTTTGCAGTCAACATATTTTGATTAGGATAATTTCCATCTTGTAGGCTCTAAGATACACACCAGTCACGAGACATACTCAGCGCTGACTTCCTTTGATGGCTACATCCTGTCGAGAAGAGGCAATATCGAAATTAAGGTAAGAATTGTCATGTTTAATAAAACGTCGGCAGCCATTTATTCTCATATTTCTCCCACTTTTAATCTAACTTCTTCAATTTACATTCCTAAGAGTTATGTATTGAGGTATCATTTGTTAGAATATTTTGGAATAGCCAAGCGAACTCTGCCTATTTATATTTCCAACAAATCAATTTATACCACTACATCCGTACACGATGGTTCCAAATATCTTTCGAACCATCTAAATTTTCTAATTCAGTTATTGACTATTCTATTGCAACATATTACCATATCCAATCAATAGAATTGTCATTTCCGACATATCTAATGCCAAACGCATGCTATATTTGTAGGGCAAAGGTTTGCTCACAACATACTGGCTAGAGGGAAAGGATGGATTGGACGAGACACTATTCCCTCCGCTATAGTCCTAATGTTCGACGACACCTCCTCCTTATGGAAGAATCATTGTCAAACCTTCATGGTATATTCGTTCTTTTTACCCGAGAGCAACCACGATGGTGCCAGGGCACAATGTCACTCTCACAGCCAATGCCTTAGGATATTCAAATGCGCGACGTACAAGCGCATGAGCCATACCAGTAGTAGTGTAAGTGCTTTTCGAGCCCAATTTCACCCGGATGTAAAAATGACGTCACCTCCGGTTTGGGTGAATGGGGCGTGACCTTTGGACATGTCCAGACTTGTCTGACCGCCATTGTTGGGAAATGGCGGATAATGGCGGATAATGGCGGAAGGTGACCGACATTGTGGGAAAATGGCGGATAATGGCGGAAGGTGACCGCCATTGTGGGAAAATGGCGGATAATGGCGGAAGGTGACCGCCATTGTGGGAAACCCCCACAGGCAGGTCAGTACATGCATTCCTATGATGTTCACGCATAATAAAAGGATTGATCTGTAATCTGTGTTGTTGTTGTTGTTGCTCTCTTTTTTGGACTAACCCATCAGAATAGTACGTATCACGGACTACACCCGACGTCTAGGCGCGCATGTGTGATATGGTCTATAAAACACGTCTCTCTGGATCCTACACCTTCATTTCTACGGTTGCAGAGCCATGACGGAGATCCAGCCCTATGCGACTCGCATTTTACAGCATGCCACCGTGGTCAATTCACTCACGGGTTACCGAGCAGTGGTCCGGTCCATGTTTGCAGATGGCGACGACAACGAGGGGCGACGACAGATCCTGAACGAGTTCACAGAAGCGGTCCTCGACAGAGAGGTGTGCCATCACTCACCACTACTGGACTATGACAGCCATCCTTGATGCTCGGGCTATGGACCACGAGCGCTCACGCCGGAACCAGCGACGGCTGGTTGGCCTAGTCATGGTCTGTGCCCTATTGACCCTGGCGCTGTGGCATTGACAGTGGAACCTGACTATAAATACGAGGGTCAGACAGAGTGTGTGTCATTCAACGATCGTCATTGGATCAAGCATGTCACCAGTCCTACGAGCCATCCTTCCCCTTACACCCCGGGTGGGGTTACACGTCTATGAAGATAAAGTCACCCTCGTGGAAGACCGTGGAGATGTTTGCTGGTCGCGCGCTGAGACCGTATCGAATACGGTTACGCTACACCGTGACGGCTGGACCAAATTTAAACGGGTGTTGAGCGGCGAGCTCGACGGACACCTCATCCACATAGACAATGCCATCTACGTACACCGTGGACCCTTCTTCCCACGCCTGGGCCGCTACCAAGACCCTACGCGAGGCTTCACCCTAGACCCCGATTTGTGGACAGCCTTCGAGAAAGTGGTGCCTATCGTGGACCAGCTGTTTACACCGGACGAGCGGTCATCAGACGAGTTGGAGTGGGCTCGTGCCCTGAGAGAAGCGGCGGCAGAACCCAATGAACAAATGTCTAGCCATTAACCAGACAACGATGCCATTGATTACCCGGCTAGACTCCGTCAGCCCAGTGACATGACCACCCGATCCTTTGATCTCACGGGGTTCTCCCTATAAATACGAGAGACAGTCAAATCTGGTACCATTCACGTACTGACCATGACGGAGGCAGTACGGGCGTATCTCAGCTTGACCCCCGAGGTTTTCCTGCACGTGTATGCGGATAAGGTCGATATCATGGAGGAGGTGGGAGACATCTGTGATGCGGACCCTACACAACCGTGCCCGGCTCACATTCGTCTGTCCCGGGAGGGCTGGACCAAATTCAAACGGGTGTTGTCTGGTGAACTGGACGGCGACCTCATCCACTTGTGTCACGATGTGTACATCCGACGCGGCCCTTTCTTTGCTCAATTGGCTCGGCTAGATGGGGTACAGTGCATTTTACCCTTCACCCTGATCTATGGTCTGCATTGGAAGATGCCGTGGTAGATGTGGATCAAGTGCTTATCAAGCGGTCATCAGACGAGTTGGACTGGTCATTTACCATGGACACTGTGGAAGCCAACGAAGAAAATCAGAAAGAAACTCCGGCCCAAGATATACCTGTTATAAATAAACGATAGAGCCAGGGTCCATCATCATTTGTCACCATGAAGCGCTGGGAGAAGGTGTTGGATAACTTATACTACAGTCCTGACAGTCCGGCGGCCTATAGTGCCTTGTCGGCTCTCTATCGAGCGGCCAAACCCCAGGGGATACAACGTGCCCAAGTCCGAGATTGGTTAAGAAGACAAGACACCTATACCTTACATCGATCTGTCCGTCGCCATTTTCTACGGAACCGGGTCATCGTGGGAGGAATAGATGCCCAGTGGCAAGCGGATTTGGTGGATATGAGCGCCTTTGCCAAACACAACGATGAGAATCGGTATATCTTGACGTGCATCGATATCCTATCCAAGTATGCGTGGGTGGTACCCATCCGGACGAAAACGGGGGCGAATCTCATAGCGGCGTTCAAAGACATCTTCAAGACCTAGCGCAAACCTTTGCATTTGCAAACCGACGAAGGCACGGAATTCTTCAACAGACCGTTCCAACAGTTTCTGAAAGCCCAGAAGGTGTTTTTCTTCCATACGTACAACGAGACCAAGACTTCCGTGGTGGAAAGGTTCAACAGGACATTCAAAGGCCGCATGTATAAATATTTCACCTATAAGAATACAAACTTGTGAGTGGTTACAATCGAGCCTATCATCGGAGTATAGAGAGAGCCCCCATTACCGTGACCCAACGCAATGAAGCCCAAGTCCGGCGTGTCTTGTACCCCAGGCCATCACAGCGAACGACGAAGGCGGTGTACAAGGTCGGGGACCCTGTACGGATCAGTAAAGTCAAGGGCAAGTTCGAGAAAAGTTACTTGCCCAACTGGAGCGATGAGCACTTCCTGATTAAACGGCGCCTACCCCGACAGCGGCGAGTCTATGAACTGGAAGATCTTCAAGGGGAACCGTTGCTAGGGACGTTTTACGAGACGGAATTACAGCCTGTCGTAAAAACACAGCAAGACTACTACACGGTGGAGCAGATTTTGAAAACGGAACGTCGACGTGGCAAACTGTTTCATTTCGTCAAATGGCAAGGCTGGCCCAGTTCCTTCAATTCCTGGGTCGCTGCCAACCAGGTGAAACGACTATAAAGCCAGACACCACTGCCGTCATCCTTCATTCCACGTTCGACCACAGTGCTATGGACAAACAGCAGCTGCCTCTGAACACAGCGTCTCCCAAAACGCGCAAAGCGCAAGTGGGCTTGGTGGTGATAGTGCTAACCCTGCTGAGTGTGTTGTACGGAGGTGCGTTTTACGACGTAGCCTATGTCAGCGCGCTACTTAACCAACTGAGAACACCAGCCACCAGTGAAACCGGTCTACAGATAGCACCAGTCAACCCCGTATCGAGCCCAGTCACCACCACACCCCGTGTACAAGCCACAACGAGCTCCACACCAAGCTCCACACCTACACCAAGTACACCCACTACGTCTGAAAACCCACCGAATTTCATCCCTCACAGTGAACCGACAACGACGACCGACGTTGTACCCACCACCATCATCACTCGCAGTGAACAGACAGCGACGACCGACGTTGTACCCACCACTCCAGTTCACTCGTACCAAATTTACAAGAGCGGGTTACCACGACAACGGATACACCTCAAACCATGGACCCTCGGTGGCAGCATCCCTTCACTTGCGTCATCGCAGGACCGACGGGCTCCGGCAAAACGCACTTCGTCCGGAAGCTCCTTCAACACGCCGACAGCATGATCACCCCACCCATTGCCCGAGTCGTGTGGTGTTACGGAGAATGGCAGGAAGCGTATGCAGCAATGCCCCACATCACGTTCGTGGAAGGCCTACCCAACCTGGCCGATTTGGAACCCGACACCTTGGTGGTTCTGGATGATCTCATGGCGGAGACGGATGCACGGGTCACCCAACTCTTTACCAAAGGCAGCCATCATCGACGGCTCAGCATCATCTACATTGTGCAGAATCTGTTCAGTAAAACAAAGAACATCGGAATATCAGCTTAAATGCCCACTACCTGGTGGTCTTCAAAAACCCGAGAGATACAACTCAACTGCTGCACCTGGCGAGACAGATGTATCCCGGCCGCACACCGTTTGCGTTGGAAGCCTTTAAAGATGCGACAACCCCTCAGCACGGGTATATGCTCTTCGACCTCAAGCAAGCCACCCCCGAGCACCTTCGACTACGGACCGGCATCTTTCCCGGAGAGGCCCACCACGTGTACTTCCAAAAATAATGTAAACACACCCACAGTGGCGCCCCCAGCTGGAGTGTGTGTGTTTGATGATGGAGATAATAAAAAGAATGAATACCACAGCATGGTTGACTTTGTCTCTGTTCTCTGAGGTGGATAAAAAGAGCAGAGTTGTGGGTTCTGGCATTAGTTGTACATGATGTCTGCGCGAGTACGGAAGCACGCTCCCACGCTCCGTGTATTGAAGACGGCCCCACCCGAGTTGGTCCGAACCATTGTACGCGGTGCGGACCCTGACCTTGTACGCTGTCTGTGCGAGATCGGGTACAACCTGTTAAAAGGCAACGTACCACTGACTCCGGCTCAGAAGACCAAGTTGGCCAAGCATAAGACAGGTCTCCGAACCCTAGTCCAGAAGCGGGTCCCTCAAACACACAAGAAAAAGGTGTTACAGAAAGGCGGCTTTCTCGGGGCCATCTTAGCACCGTTGGCCGCTTCCGTGTTGGGACCAGTATTGGGTGGACTCTTCGGCCGACAATGAACCACACGAAAAAATGGTCCTCGTCGAATCACGGTTCCTTCAAAACCTCCAATCGCCCTACCCTGTCCCACCTACGGTGAAGACCATAAACACCCTCGATGGAGAGATGCAACAGATCTTACAGAGACCGGGCTTAAGCGACAGTGAGAAAGTACAATGGTACAATGAGACGCTTCAACGGTACATGACGTTCATGGACCAATACAAAACCCTCTCTACCCCACCACCACCACCACCACGTGACACACCGCCGACCTCAGCACCCAGGGGTAGCACCCACAGCCCCACAGTGGGTGGAAGACGAAGTCCTGAAGAGTGTACCTGCATCGTTCAAGAAACAAGCTGGCCTGGTATTACAACGGATGAAACAGAATCCTAACATGACTTGGAATGATAAAGGCGAACTCCTGGTACAGAATCAGGTGGTCCCGGGGACCCACATGACGGATTTAGTGAACGATCTGATGCGTCAACGCAGGTCGCACACGGATCCTCGAGGATGGGAGGTCTTCGCTCAAGGCTTGAAAGACATGCATGTACCACAGGAATTGGTGGGGAACCCCAACCGCTGGGCCTTTATGCAGCGAACCCAGCAATCGCCGAGTGACCCACTACCTTCTTGGGAATCCGAATGGGAACCTGAGTCACCCCCCAAAACACCACCACCACAACGGGCACCTTCTTTTCAGACCTTTAAAAAACCACCCTCGATCAGGACACCCCACATCTCCAGAGCCGTGACACGTAGCAAGTCAACGCGACGAACACGACGCCGGACACAACCGCCCAAGGCCTGGAACACCTATTAAAACCAACAGCAGCAGCAGGACAGCTCAGTCGCCATGTTTTACCTCACCCTACCCAGTAACAGTTCGCTGGATGTGTTTCCTGACAACACCTTGGCCAAGTACGTGACCCAGTTACCGCAACCGTTGCATTTACCTGGGCGCTGGGAATGTGGCCTCGTGGATATCCAATACCCTTACTCGTGGTACAACGTGCGAGCCAATGAAGTGTGGTACGACGTGACCTACGAAGGCAAAAACACCCGACTCACCCTTCCCGAAGGCCAATACGATACCCCCAAGGAGTTCATTGGTGGGCTGTCAAAACTGTTGCATTATAAGGCTCTACGGGAGGTCACGAATACTTCAAAACCCATCAAATCCTTTCCCTTCAAGAATCACGTGGACTTCGATTACAACGCACACAACGACAAGGCACAGCTTATCGTCACCGCCAACGCGAGTGTCGTACCGAGTCCTATCCTACAGCAAATGCTGGGTTTCGATCTACAGACGTTCGCTGGTCCCACCGCCCACCATGGCGAGATCCTGATGGATATGAAGTCGGGTATGTACGGACTCTACGTCTACTCGGACGTAGTCGACAACCACATCGTGGGCGATATCAACACACCTCTGTTACGGGTGGTCCCCATTAAAAAGACGTATGGAGATCAAGTCACCCACAGTTTCACCCACATGCTCTACCTGCCCGTACGACAAACCGACATCAACACTATCACGGTGGATATAAGAGATGACACGGGACGACCGGTGGCATTCGAAGGAGGAAAAGTGGTGCTGACACTTCATTTTCGACAAGCACGTGCTCCCCACTTTGCATAATGAAAGTACCTTACGAGTGCGATGCACGCAGCTATATGGACTATTATGCCCAACAGGCCGGGGTGGCTTTCCGGTCTTTAGCGGTGCACGCATGCAACGAGGACATGGACTGGGGAACATAATCGGCAGCATCGTAAAAACGTTCCTGCCCTTGGTGACGCGTGGGGTGAAAGCAATCGGCAAACAAGCGGTACGCAGTGGACTGCAAGTGGCCGGTGATGTCTTGGGGGGTACGGCACCCAAAGAATCCTTGAAACGGCGGGCCAAAGAAGCGGGAGGCGTCTTGGTGGCCAAAGCACAACGCACCGTAGGGAATAAAAGAGCTGCCCCACCGAGACCACGCACCAGTCGACGACCGACCCAGCGACGACGCACATCGAAGACCCAGGATATCTTTTCTTAAAACATGTCCTTGATCCACGCCGAGTCCTGTCCCTCCACCAACAGTGAATTTGATTTGTGGACCGTGCCGCCCACACAGACCAGTGCCGAACAAGGATTATGGGTGGAGCATCTCCCGCTCTCCAGCATCAACGAAACAGGGCCCATCGAGTTCACCATCAGTAATGCGGATACGGCCTATGTGGATTTAGCCCATACATACTTGTATGTGAAAGCCAAGGTGGTCAATGGGGATGGCACCAGAATCATCCAAGCTGCAACGGTGGGCCCGACGAATCTCTGGCTGCACTCGATGTTTCAACAGGTGGATATTTTTCTCAGCGACAAACTCATCAGTGACTCGACCAACACGTACCCCTATCGAGCCTACATCGAGACACTGTTGTCGTATGGCCGAGAGGCTAAAAAATCTCAGCTGACAGCCGCTTTATTCTACCAGGACACACCCGAGCACATGGACACGGTGGACAATGTGGGATATAACAAACGGAAGGCTTTCACTGCGAACAGTGCCTCGGTGGATCTCATGGGTCGACTGCACGCAGACATGTTCATGCAAGATCGGTACCTCTTGAACAAGATCCCCATCAAAATCCGACTGATACGGGCGCCTCCGACCTTCGCCTTGATGGCCACTAACGTAGAGGGGCATGCAGCTGACTATAAGATTGTCATCCAAGACGCAGTCCTGTATGTCCGAAAAGTGAAACCGAATCCAGCCGTTCAATTGGGACACATGAAAGCCTTGGAAACAAAACCAGCCCAGTACCCTATCCGACGTGTACAAACCAAAGTGTTCTCTGTGCCTGCTGGAAATATGGGCGCCAACAAAGAAAACCTGTTCCTGGGGGAACTACCCAAGCGATTGATCCTGGCCTGTGTGGAAAATGCCAGTTTCAGCGGAGCCTACCCAGAGAATCCGTTTGACTTTTAACATTTCGGCATCAATTTTGTGGCCCTGCATGTGGATGGACAACAGGTGCCAGCCACGGCCTTAACACCGAACTTTGGGCGCAGGAATTTCATTCGAGCCTATCAGAGCCTGTTTACAGCCACCGGTCAAATCAACCAGGACGAAGGGAATTTGATCAGTCGGGAGGACTACGCGAACGGATACACGTTGTTCTGTTTCGATCTGACCCCCACCTTAGAGAACGACCATCAGCTGGCCCTGGCCAAGCAAGGCAATTTACGGTTGGAAATCCACTTTGCACGAGCCCTAGCGACCACCGTCAATGTGATCTGCTACGCCGAGTTTGACAACATCATTCAAGTGGACAAAGCGCGCAACGTCCTGTGTGACTTCTCCACCTAACATGGATACAGACCAGATAACCACCGTGCTGGAGAATGACCCAGAGACACGTATGGTCTTTCAAGTGGTGTTCGCCCGAGATGTGTTCCCATTAGACCGTGTGTATCCTGCTGCTTACGTTCTCAACACGGACCCGATGGATCGGCCCGGTGAACATTGGGTGGGCGTGTACTTGACAGAACAGCAGGGGGAATACTTTGACCCGTACGGCCTGCCACCCCTCCATCCCGATTTAACAGACTTCATGGATCAAGGCACAGAGACGTGGTGTTGGAACAGTCAAACGTTGCAAAGCCTGGCCAGTAGCGTGTGCGGACAATATTGCTTGTTTTACCTGTACCATCGATGCCGGGGAAGACCCTTATCTACCATCGTACAGATGTTTGACGAGTACCCCAAGGCCGAGGACCGCGATGTACTCGTATATGACTGGGCCGCCCATCATTTCAATGTACAAGCCCCGTTCTGGGCTTGAATTCTTTCAATGTACACACGCCCGCTGTTCTGGGCTTAAGTTTACAAGCCCCCCTGTTCTGGGCTTCAGTTCTTTCAATGTACAAGCCCCCTGTTCTGGGCTTCAGTTCTTTCAATGTACAAGCCCCTTGTTCTGGGCTTCAGTTTTCACGTGGTTGTTCTCACGTTGTTGTTGTTCACTGAATAAAAAAATGAGATCTCACCAAAAAACCCTGTCTTGTGTGTTTTATTCATAATGCATAAATGCCCAATGTGGAGATTCAGTCAAACTGAAATCAGTGGTGTAGGATGGGGCCAAAATGTAACCCATCAATGTTAGAATGCAAGAGCACTATAGTAAAATAGAGAGCCAATGAAATCAGCCCACAGACCAAGTACGTGTTTTGGTCTAGGTTTGGAGCGGGCATTTCATTGAGGTGCGTGTAAAGGAAGACGGTGAGTGAAGACTCGTCCAACACGTATAGATTAAGTTTATTACTATAAGTTCTATGTATTTGTAAATATGGAAAACCCCGGATGTAAGATGAGAACCCGGATGTAAAACCACAGTACCCAGATGGAAGACGGAAAAACCCCACTGGGAAACCCGGATGTTGAGAAGAACCCGGATGTAGGCGCGGACGTAGGCGAAAGCATCTCAGTACCCGGATGTAGGCGCAGACGTGTACCTAGTACCCGTCCATTGGTTCTTTTCTCGATCGCTCATTGGCTCTTTTTCTCTACCGCTGATTGGTCCAAATGGAACTGCCCATCCTTCCCAGGTTAATTTGCTATCCCATTTTTGGGGTTCAAGCTCTGTCTATCGATGCCGCAACATTGTCTCCTCCGAACCTTGCCGAAAGGGAGACCTTTTGACTTGGATGTCACCTTTTGACCCGACATTCATCCGCCCACTGCCGGCGATGACGCGCGCGCGCGCGCTGCGGCATCAGATCATCCCCGCGCGCGCGCGCGCGCGCGCGCTGCGGCCGGGGCGGGCCGGGGCCGGGGCCGGAAAAGTTGGAGGTAGTGTTCGAGCATTCTGAAAAACCGGAAGTGACGTCACACACTTGCGCAGACCCACCAAACCACGTGAACGCCATTGTGGGGAAAAACCCCAGTACATGACACGGAGAGACACAGACAATTCTAGACATGTCCAAAGGTCACGCCCCATTCACCCAAACCGGAAGTGACGTCACACACTTGCGCAGACCCACCAAACCACGTGAATGTTAGTCCAGGTGGATGCTCCCCCACATAGGATTCACATGGATACCTCACTCGACACAATAGGCCCATGAGGGGCCCACATAGACCCCAACACGTCTATTTCCATACCCTTTGGCTACCGCGCATGCGCAGAATGACCCTATTTCTATCCACGCCATCAGATGCTCCATTACATAGGCTTCACATGGATACCTCACACGACCCATTCGAACCGTGAATAGCCCATCTCTAACCCAAACACACCCACACACCCCCCCAAAATGCCTGCTTTCTATACTACGGCCAGTCTGCGCATGCGCAGACTAATGACAACGTGCAGTATATTCAAGTGCTCCTGCATGAGAGCTTCACATGGATACCTCACTCGACCCCATCGGACCATTAGTGGCCCACCTAGATCCCAACACGTCCACCCCGTATGGACCCATACACCCATAGCCATGCAGTATAGGCCTATGGGCCTACCCAGGCCTCGGTGACTTTTTTCAAAAATTTCACCGTTTCGTGCCGGGACACTTCCTATCATGTTTGTCTTGACGAGACTAAGAAAACAAATCCAAACAACCATACCGCAAATGTCTAGAAGTAGGTTTCCCAGTGGGGCAAACATTGGTCCTATACCCCTAGTATGGGACTATATGGGTCTCCCTGAACTTTTTCCAAAAATTTCAACGATTCGCTCCGCGACACTTCCTATCATGTTTGTCTTGACGAGACTAAGAAAACGAGACCCCACAACCTATACCGCAAATGTCGAGAAGTAGGTTTCTCAGGATGGTCCTATACCCCCCATACCCGATATAGGCATTTTCCCGTAATTTAGGATAAAGTCCGTGTTCCGTATTTTTTCAGGAAATTTTTTACATACACCCACCCTGGAACTAGGGGGAGATAACTCTATTGATAGGCAAGCCCCGTTGAGCCCGGCGACCTATATACCCCCCATACCCCATATAGGCATTTTCCCGGATTTTTCGATAAAGTCCGTGTTCCGGGGGTTTTTTTCAGGAAAAATTGTACATGCACCCACCCATGACTGGATGGCCCTTCACATAGGCTTCACTTTGATACCTCATATGACCCCATCGGACCATTAGGGGCTCCCCTAGCTCCAAAACGTCTATTTCCATACCCTTTGGCCACCGCGCATGCGCAGAATGCCGATATTTCAACCCCACACCCAGCCCATCAGATGCCCCTTCACGAATGCTTTTGATACCTCACTCGACCCCATCGGACCATGCAGCGTATTTGAAGTCTGGGGACTACTTTTTCTCCGCGGAAGCTTTTTCCCGCGACCGCATCACCGCCAGACCGCATCACCGCGGAGGAATACATTCCCTGCAACAATTGGAGCTCTCCTGTGTTGGAGGTAACTTTTTGGGTATTCTGCCGGAACTATAGTGCACTTGACCTCTGTGACCTCCCCGTGACCTCCCCCAATATGCAAATTTTTGAGGTCAAGTTGCGTCGATTTAGCCTTACACTACTACTCATACCATAATAACTCCTTATCTGAAAGATTCCTGGAAGTTGTATCCAATTCAATTAGATGAATGCTTTCACAATAGTTTTAGACAAAGTTAATATATTTTGGACTTGTCGAATGCATGGACACCCTCATAATGACTTCATTTAGATTTGTTATATTTTGTCGGATTCGTCAAACATATATCATCTGTTGTATGATTTATCGGATAAGGAAATGTTTAGTTTTTTTTCAAACTGATAGATATCAATAATTCTTATATGATACGCTATTATCAAACCATTGTTAAATAAAGCTATACAGTACCTCACATCGTGTCATAAAGTACTCCACGTCACGTCATATGGTACCGCACATCACGCCATAGATGCAGCAGTCCACATCACGTCATAAGTACTCCATCGCACGTCATGACACAGTAATCCACATCACGTCATACAGTACTACTCTCTGATTTCTTGTAGAGATCATTTAAACCAGTAAAAGACATTCAACGGGAAAGGCCATAGGAAAGGAAAGGCAAGACTGGGGATGGTATAAACAAACCACCGATGTCAGTGATACGGACTCTAGCGACTCTAATGATTATGTTACCGATAAATTCTTACATTTCTTCATTTCCAGGGTTATTGTCTTATAAGAACAAGTGAGAAATGACTACATTGTAGTCAAAACCTGCGGCAGTGGCAATAATACAGTGAGAGACATATCAGCGGAGGTAGTGGTAATTGTAGAAAAAAGCGCCTTCTGCCAGTGTTTTTATGCCAATGGAAGTAATTTTCAACTTGTAACCCACAATTGTAGGGATTGCGTAATAGTTCTGATACCATATATATATATTCACTTTCCCCATTCAAAATCCGACGATTTGACAGACGAACTCACCATGATCGCTTTGGCAATGTTTTGGTACAAGTATCGTGTATGCCAAGTTTCAAAACATTCGGTTCAGTCGTTACTTTTTGCAAATCAAGAAGGCTTTCAAATATTTGGAAATCCAAACAAATTTCGAGGATTTAGTCATAGCGCGAAAATCTGCGCTCTTCAGTCTCCCTTCTCGCTTAATTTGCCGATCAAAATGGAAAATTTATATTTCCTTTAAAGTTATTTTTCAATAAATTTAGTATCAGGTCTATCACTTCGATCTGTGAAACTACGGAATGGTATTTAAGGCTTTATCGAACTGTCCAAGAGGCATAATGACACTTTTTCACTATTCGAATTGAGGCCTGTTACAGTCTTGATATTCGATTAAAATAATTAATTAGGTTTCTGCATTTACGTTCGTTATGATCTGCGAACTAAATTCCTTGCCACTATTTTCCACGCAGCAAGTCAATACCAAGACATGGTTTGCTTCTTCTATATAAATGATTAACTATTTCATTCTTAGGAAATATCATCTCATCTGACATGTTCGGCCAAGCCTTTTCGAAGGTTGCTAATTTTATTAATTTCTTTTCTTTAAAATCAAATTCTGCAAACAAGAAACATTTCTAGACAGTATCTATGGATATCTTCCTATACTCAATTGGCGAATATGTTTGTCACTATGTCATTCCGAAGGTGATTCAAGTGCGAAGTTTCGGGGCTAGTTCACTAAACAAGGTCTGTGTGTAAGAGAATGATGTCGAATTCTCGTTATTATCTATTGATACATCAAATTGTTGCATTCGCGATAATGACTGCCAAGTTAAAGTCAATGCGAAAGGTATCTAAGTATCAAAATCAAACTAAAAAAATCCTCCAGGAAAACAAAGGCCCTAGCTTTTGGCCACGAGGTCAACTAGATCGTTTTTATGGCCAGTATCTGCTATATATGACGTAATTCCATTCGTAAAACTGATTGACAAAGTAACGTATAGAATTTTGTATAGAACCAGTAAATTCTAGCAGAAATGGGCTCTGACTTGAGAGAATGATGTCAAATGCAATATGTTTCTGCGCATTGTCTGCTGATACACATAAGTATTGAATTTATGGAAGTGATTAATGCTATTCTAAAGGGATTCTGAGTGCTGAAGAGGACGGGAACATCAATACCAGCGAATCAAGGCCCTGGCTTGCGAGAATGAGGATAGAGAGGCTGTGTTCCGAAAGAGAATCATTCAAAATAGCTATTTGCCAAATGTCATGCTTGTAACCGAAAGTGCACAATATAACTGCACGACTGCGAGGTATTGTTCGCGCACAGGGGTGTCTAACACATTAAATACTACATAGTCATTTCTGTCTCTTCCAAGTGGGCTACCATTTGAAATCGTCCGGTAATGAGTGAGTCCATCTGAATCCTTTCGTCGGCAAAATAAGCATTCAAGATTCAAGATTTTATTGTACAAACACCAGTCAAAGGCAGAGTACAAAATTTTAAGAGGAATACAACAAGAGAAACAATTGAACAGTGACATGAATATTAATATTTATATATATGTTATATCTGAGAGATATGTTATATCTGAGTGTTACCGTTGATATTAGAACCTTGATTTTTGGCATGAAGGAGCATTAGGGGACTGCTACCAGCATGACCTACTTTTGATGAAAATTTCTGGTGATTTTTAATTAAAATCACTGGTGATTCTAACTTGGGCCGTGCCCATCTTAATATTGGCAGGATTTCAACTGGGGGTCCAAGAGTTCAGCGTAGTCGGAGTCCTAATGCATACCCTACTTCTTATGTCCTGTGACGTTATTCACACTGGGCATGAAGGTGATTAGGGGACTGTTGCCAGCATGTTTCGAGCTGACCTACTTTTGATGAAAATTTCTGTTGATTTTTGATTAAAATCACTGGTGATTCTAACTTGGGCCGTGCCCATCTTAATATTGGCAGGATTTCAACTGGGGGTCCAAGAGTTCAGTGCGTGTCGAAGTCCTAATGCCTACCCTACTTCGTAGGTCCTTTGACGTTATTCACGCTATTCTGATGTATAATAAATCCAATCCGCAAATTAACGAAGCAATAATTCATTCCACCGAATATAGTTGCAAATGAATTCAAACGCGCTTGAATACAGTGTTGTCATGTGAGATTGGAAGTTGAAAAGAAAGTGTGGCAGAGATCACACTCTCTTAGCGCATGCGCATTTCAAAAAGTCACAAGAACAAGAAGAAGAAGAACAACAACAACGCGAGCCTCCCGTAGACCTGCGTGCCGCAGGTAAAAAGGCACAAAATATCTCTGAAGAGAGTTTATGGACTTGGGATTAACTAAATCCTTGCTCACAATTATAGACCCTCCATGTACGCTGGTCATTTCTTACTTGCAGAGAAATGTTTTTCTACGTATAGTTTGGACCGCTTTATCATTTACACCGATTTCACGATGTCCTGAACATTCCGGATAAAGTAACGGTCACTTTTCATGACACAAGTCCCAAATTTCAATCACAGTTGGCTCTGTCTCTTCTCTAAGATGTGATAATATCATCCGTGTTGATCAGCTGAGTGATTGTACTGGATAGTCCGAACAAGCTGTTACACAAAGTATTGTCACTTGTGTGATTTGAGTGATACCAAATCTCAATTGTTGTCTACCTCAGGTGTCTTTACAATGAAAAATTTCAATGAGAACGTTCAACCGGTTTAGCATATGGGCACGCCAGGACAGTGTTGTGTCCCTCTGTGTTCCAAGATTTGAATGGACACTTCAAGTTATTGAGTGTGTGCATGAACACCAAAGGCTTGTGATCAGTACGTAAAACAAATTTTCGTCTGTACACATATTCGCGAAATCTGCGAACTGACCGTATTAGGGCTAGAGTTTCACCATGACACTGTACTCCACATCACATCACTCCACATCACGTGATGTGATGTAGACATCATTTAAAACAGGATAAGACATAGGAAAAGGCCATAGGAAAGGAAAGACAAGACTGGGTATGGTATAAACAAACCACCGATGTCAGGGATAAGGACTCTAGCTACTCTAATGATTATGTTACAGATAATTTAGATGATGACTTTGTCTGTACAAAAATTACTATAATTTGAAAAAGCATCGCCAATAAATCTCGGTGTGACTGTATGTCATACAAATAATGTTGATATGGCGGTTTCAGAATATGTTGATTGATAACAAATGTCTTAGTATTCGTTATATTGTAAGGTTGAAGAACAACAAGTCAAAAACAATTCATTTAAATTCAGGTGTATTGAGGCCAAACAAAACGGACACGGGTACCAAATTTCATATCAGAATGCGGTCTAAGGGCGGATAACTCTAATGGACATATACACTGACAAACTAAACATTTCATCTCCTCTTGGAACGCGTCGCAAAACTAACAGTAGAACTACTCAAATAATCAACTCGGTTAAACTTATGAAAGCAATGCTGGAACATTTTCCATTCCTTCAGTTACCAGTATTATTGTCTCATACGTGTCAAAGGGACAACATATCTCTGAAGAGAGTACATGTATGGTTATATCTCTGAAGAGAGTACACGCTGGTTATATCTTACTTACAGAGAAATATTGTTACTCAAATTTTGGACCAGAAAGCATCTTTACAGTTACTTTACAACTGAATAGATATCACGATGTACCCGGTACTGAACTTTTCTGAGGAAAGTAACGGTCATTTTTCTTTCGTGTCGACCTGTTTTTCTTGACACAAGTCCCAAATTTCAATCACAGTTGACTCTTGTCTCTTCTCTAAGATGTGATAATATCATCCGTGTTGATCAGCTGAGTGATTGTACTGGATAGTCCGAACAAGCTGTTACACAGAGTACTGTCACTTGTGTGATTTGAGTGATACCAAATCCCAATCGTTCTTTACCTCGGCCGTTTTCATTGTGGAAGATTTCAATGTTCCATAAGAACGTTCAATCGGATTAGCATATGGGCGCGCCAGGGGAGTGTAGTGTCCCTCTTTGTTGCAGATCCAAGTTTGAAATGGAAAGTTTAGGGTCTCGGATGTGTGCATAAACACCAAAGGCGTGTGATCAGTACGTAAAACAAATTTCTGTCCGTATACATATTCGCGAAATCTGTGAATTGACCATATTTGGACGAGAGTTTCAGGATCAACTGTTGAATAATTCCTTTCAGTTTTTGAAAGTTTCTAAGAAGCAACGATGATCGGATGCTCGTGTCCGTTGGAATTTTCTTGACCACATGCCAAGCTCATCTGGCTCGCATCTGCTTGAATCACAAAGTTTGGAACCGATTCATTAAAATTGTGAGGGGCCAACAACGGTTCAGTAGATAAACATATTTTCAACGGTTGAAATACGCGTTGTTGACTTTCATCCAACAGTATTCACCTGTATTTTTGAGTTTCCACAATGCGATTCAGTGGCAGAAGATCAGAAAAACGTACCCCGACGTTCCAAGAAAGGAACGAATCTCCTTTGTTCCAGGCTGAACACCGGCACGCGAATATTAAAACCCAAGTACTTCACACTCATGAAAAAGTAACACTTCGTCTTTTTGAGCGTAACTTGGGCTTCGATTATAAAGCGGTCTAATATCTCACGTACGCATTTCATGTGATCATACTCTGGCCTGGTATGCGGACACAGATCATCAAGGTAGATTATTACACAACTCATATTCAGTCCTGATAGAACCATACGCATAAGTCGTTGAAATGCCAGGGGTGCTGTTTTTTTAACTCAAAACACATCTGAGACAATTGCCACACATCCGAAATGATTTCAATGCCAGAGTGTGGTCTGCTTTCAGGCTGTAATGCAAATTGATTGTATGAAGACTTCACGTTGATAACCGTGAATTACTTCGGTAACCTCGATATATTGGGCGTTGAAGACCCCAAACTTCCCCGCTAAACTATTAAATTATTACTCGAGGTAAAATATATTATTTTCGTGGAAATTGCAACAAAATGCAAAACTTCCATTAGAAAAAGTTGGCGAAAGAACCAGGTTTTGATACGAAAGCTTGGTCTTTCGACTTTTGGACTTTCCGAATTTTTTATGGGTCAAAAGTGCGAAAACTCGAGTGGCCGCATCCGGTTTCCATAGACAATTAACACACACATGTCACGATCCAATTTTACTACCTTCATAATTACAAAATTGGATATAAACAGTCAGTCACAGTTTACACAAACGTGTGTGGTCAAAACACAAACTGGCGTGAAACAAGTGTTAAATCAACACAAATGAAAACCAGCACAGTCGTATCTTTATATACAGACTGTCCATTCTTATCAAAAGGACAGGTAGCTAGTCGCTCTCTCTCTCTCTCTCTCTCTCTCTCTCTCTCTGTGTATATGTGTCTTCATATACAAATTTTAAATGCGTTCGTTATTATTTACAGCATCAAAAATATGAGTGTGACTTCAAATTGCATCACTATCCTACATGTATGAGGCGCCGTTTGTGACAATATTGTCAACGACAAATATATAGAGTTAAAACCAAAATATAAAGTCGCCGTTTGTGAAAATATTGTCAAACACAAATATATAGTTAAAACCTTTGTAAATATATATAAAACGAAATAAATAGGGCCTATATATAAAGTTATTTTTTTTTTATTTTTATAAGCTGCGCAATCGATGTGCGCGCGAGTAATACTGGTTAATCAAAACTGCAACTGAGTTCGGAAGCGAAACTATGACAGCGGTGAAAACCACTCGCATGTCACAGATGTGGCGAATCAAACAATAAGATCACGTACCTGAACATATTTCAGCTCACTGCCATAATGATTTAGTAGAGGCCTATTCCAATTTTCAACAATTACTGTTATCATTTACAATCGTACTTCAGAGTTATCACATCAATTAGATATAAATACATCTACTTATAAATCACCATAAGATATCCTAGCCTGCAGCCAATATCACGGCCTGTCCCTTAGATGTTCAATCTACGATTCCGCCGGCCAAGTCGCTGGTTGCTATTTGCCGCATAAAAACATCAACAGAAGTTGAAATAAAACATGCGCAATAACGATGCATTAATTATGCGCAACACAAATATTAGGCAATTTGAAATCATACTGAATATGAGCATATTTCATTGATCAGAATATGATCATTCATAGCCTAGTTATAGGATTTGGAATTATATTGTCGTTTTGTATATTTTATCGTTTTTCGATAATTTCCGAATTTCCAAACAAGACAAAAATTTGCAGGGAACTTGGTATAAGTACAGCGAATGTGGAAACTAATGGGTCATGAGGAACCGGTTGCACTATGCTGGTATCATCAAACGTACCGCTCTCAAATTATGAAAGAACCATGGCGTATACTGTGGGAACCACCAGTGTGGATTGAACATTGCGTTCACCGTTCCTCGTTTTCATTATCGAGATCATTTATTATAGCATGATACGCTTACTTGATCTCAAACTTTTTAGGTTTTAAGTTAGTATAACGTAAGTAGAATAAAATAAACTGTTGATATTCGTAAGCGCTAGGTACTGGGTTCAATCCCTGGCCGGGTCATACCAAAGACTTGAAAAATGGAACTTGTTGCTTCCTCGCTTACGCTCAGTATTAAGAGGATAGAACAAGGACGGTGTCAGTATAATGTGACTGAGTGGGGTGTCATGTTTGCCTACGGAATGATATTTCGGTGGGACAGCAGTATAAAATGGCAGCATTAGATCTGCTCGGTTACAAGTAGTTAACCACACCCCTCCCCTCACCTCCCTTCCCTTCCCCGTCGTGATATAGCTGAAAAAATGTTGAAAGCGACGTTAAACCCTATTCACTCACTCGTCAGCGTATATAATAGGGTTAATACCGATGCCCGTCAAGAACCCCACGCGTATTGAAGATCAATTAGCGATTAGCACGCAGGGGTAAAACGGCTTCGACTGATTCCTTAGTTACTAGTAACAGCTTCGAGGCAGCGCAAAAGTGAAAAAAGGCCAATCTAGTATTCTTCATGAGCCATTAGTTTCCACATTCGCTGTACTTATACCAAGTACAAATTTTCGTCTTGTTTGGAAATGCGGAAATTATCGAAAAACGATAAAATATACAAAAACGACAATATAATTACAAATCCTATAACTAAGCTATGAATGGTCATATTCTGATCAATGAAATATGCTCATATTCAGTATGATTTCAAATTGCCTAATATTTGTGCTGCGCATAATTAATACATCGTTATTGCGCATGTTTTATTTCAACTTCTGTTGATGTTTTTATGCGGCAAATAGCAACCAGCGACTTGGCCAGCGGAATCGTGGATTGAACATCAAAGGGACAGGCTATGATATTGGCTGCAGGCTAGGATATCTTATGTTGATTTATAAGTAGATGTACTTATATCTAATTGATGTGATAACTCTGAAGTACGATTGTAAATGACAACAGTAATTGTTGAAAATTGGAATAGGCCTCTACTAAATTATAATGGCAGTGAGCTGAAATATGTTCAGGTACGTGATCTTATTGTTTGATTCGCCACATCTGTGACATGCGAGTGGCTTTCATCGCTGTCATAGTTTCGCTTCAGAAGCCAGTTGCAGTTTTGATTAACCAGTATCACTCGCGCGCACATCGATTGCGCAGCTTCCTTTGGGCATATCCGGTTTACATGTACACTTTATTTAAGTTTGTTCGTGTACTTTATATTTACGTTAAATTTAACGTCTTAACTTCCTATCGTTATTTATGTTAAAAAAATATTTATAAAAAAAAAATAAAAAAAAAAAAAAAAAAACTTTATATATAGGCCCTATTTATTTCGTTTTATATATATTTACAAAGGTTTTAACTATATATTTGTGTTTGACAATATTTTCACAAACGGCGACTTTATATTTTGGTTTTAACTCTATATATTTGTCGTTGACAATATTGTCACAAACGGCGCCTCATACTATCCAAACGATACATTAAAAAAACTTATTTCTTTCATCACATCACATCATGTAGATCGATATATACATCTCAATAAGAAAAGGACATAGGCAATAACATTAAATTACGACACAACACAGTCATTATACTATCTGTCCAGTCATGCAAAACTCTTCATATTCAAAATAACAACATATCACCAGGTAATATATAATAATACAAGTCTTACAAATGAGGTGCTGATTCGGAACCTCCGGCGTGTGGTCAAAACACAAACTGGCGTGAAAACAAGTGTTAAATCAATACGAATGAAAAACAACACAATCATCTCTTTATATACAGAATGTCCACTTCTATCACAAAGACAGGTAGTTACATCACATCATGTAGATCGATATATTCCGGATATCTCAAACAGAAAATGACACAGACAATACTATTAAATTACGACACAACACATTCAGTATACTGTCTGTCCAGTCAAGCAAATCTCTTGCATATTCAAAATAGCAATATATCACCGGGTAATATATAACAATATAAGTCTGCAGCAGTACCCTTTATTCTAACAATGTAAAATACAACTGTAGGCCATACAACGTACTTATGGTACTATTAACATGTTACGATATTCATGACAAGACATTTTTGCAGGATTATCAAAAATGTAAATTAAATAACTATAAGATAGTGCAGTCGATAATTTACTCTATAACGTTTCCTACTCCAATTTGTCCACATAGTCATAATGGATATAGCTATGAGAACACTTGAATCATTATCAATCTAATCACAAGATAAAATTCGAGGCAATGTCTGAATTTCATGAAGAAACCATAAATGTTCACATACTTGATGACACTGCATCAAGGAATAGGTCTGCGTCTCCGACACCTGTGGAATTTGTTACATTCTGGAGACCCGGCAAACGTGAGGGGACGGTTTAGTGCCACGGTGGAATGAAATTAAGAAATTAAGCAATGACATTTAGTTATGTTACTTAGCTATTCGAAATCATAAATGGTGTTCAGATACATGGGTAATCGCAGAATTGCCAAGGCGAGACGCGTTTGTTAGATAGTTTTCGATGTCATTACTAAGTCCATATCACCGACCGTGTTAGAAGGCTACAGACTTTAGCAATGAAAGAATAGTCACACATTGTAGAAGATTCGCTCCTAAATGTAGACCGGTACAGATACATCACTTACCTTGAGACAGCGCTCCAGTATAATAAGAGATGCGCGTTGGAAACTAAGAACAATTCCTCAAAATGATCTGTTCGAATTCTTGAAGCACAAAAACATAGTAAGGTGTTCATTCCAGTTCTACGCAGACTTGTGAGCACACTCCAGGTGATTTTCGCGAGTGCGAGGAATATATGTTAATCATAAATCGCTTAAGCAAGCCTCATCATAATTCCATGATGCACCTGAAGAGTAACATCTTATTACCTCAATTTAATTTCGACTTTCAAGAAATGACACAATTTTCCTTGTCTGGAGTCTTGGGGGATTTGCTTTCTTTACTGCTGGACCGTTTCAAACTTTCTGGATGCAACTTCCCATTCTCTTCTGACTTCGCCGAGTTCTTTTGGAAACTTCCATGTCCAGTAACACTTAGGGCATCAGCCGTACAGTTACCCTCGGCGACGGTGGATTGAATATCAATGGTTGGGGTGGCGGCAAAGCTTTCACTCTCTCCGCTTCGAATGGAGTCCTCTAAATTATGGAAAAGCGATTCATTTTCTCCTGATTTATGTACATATACTTCTCCAGGTAACCAGATTCCATCATCAGTCAGGTGCCCTTGGTCGCTCTGGTCAAACAAGACATCATCGAGGCTCGAATTAATCATGTCTCTAATATCATCCTTGCATCGTTCGAGACTCGAGGCTTGAGGATATAAGGAAGGGGAAAGACTCATCTTCAAATGTTCACAAACAAGCAGAGGTTGTCCAATCGAATCTTTAGGAGAACCTACAGAAAAGAGACGACGCATAAGCAAGCAACAAGGACCACGACTCAACGACCAAATTCAACAAGAAAACTATGATGTATTCGAGCTGAACCAATCTGCAGACCAGATCATTACGTCTCTAATTAAAGCCGAGGACAAAGCACCATTTTTTCTTTGATCAGTTTTTATATATGTCATGGTATTGCAGTATAAAGTAGACACTGAAGATAGTTCTAGAATTGTGGAACTGAGGTGGACTTGTTAACCTTCTGTTCTGTGGCTATGATCTAGAATTTTCTCGTAATCGTGACCGATTTATCGTAAGAGAATCATGTGTCATCCGTCTAGTGTTTTCTCGAAGATTCTGTGATTGCAAATGGCCGCTCTACGAACAGCCCCGTATGACCTGAGTTTTTAGTACACAACGCCATCTGTCCATGCATCAAGAGCCCCGGAAATTGCCGGCAGTTATACTGGAGCGCCATCTGCACATATAGACTGTCATAGAGTTGTTTACTATGGACGCTTCTGGAATATCAAACTGACATTAACTTGTTTATCTGGGTTAATTATGTCGAACTTTCTCGTAGCGGTTATAATTGTATTTGGGTTAAATTATACATCACTGCTCTACCGGTGGAAGCTTCTAGTTTCGGTAGAATTATCTCGAATGTCCCAATAGAGTATAAATAAGCGTGTATGCTCAGTTGTTTGGTAGGAAATTAATACCGGCTTTTATACACGTCTGATATACTGTGTTCCGGAGGAGATTCGAACGGCTTCTATTGGGTGCATAACTGGACATTGCCTTTGACTGAGATAACTGACTGCTGGATTATATATTCCTGTTGGATTAAGTCTCCTGTGTTTGACCGTTGTGTTATCTACGTAATTGTACTGACGGAAACAGCTGAGCGTCACGGACTGTATAGAGATTAGAACGTTAAAACGGACTCTGTGAGATATACCGGTATAACATTGAACAGTAAGATTTTATTTGACATTTATTTGCTGTATTGACCTAACTTAATTTATATATGATTTTAGTATTGTAAATAAATATTTGACTGTTAATACTCGACTACATAAATTCTTTCTGTTGCGCTTTTCTATTATCGTTTAGACGTAACAGAAATTGGGGGCCTGTCCGCGAGCTTTGTTTACATTCCAGCTTTGCAACATAGTTCTAAATTTATACATTGTTTGAATTTGTGAAGTCGAGTAGTAGTATATTATCAGCATGTCTTTTGACCCAGCGCAGTTCGCTTCAAAGCCTGGTCAGGAGGAATTTGACGAACTACGCAAAGAGGATTTGTTCGCGCTGTGTAAATTTCTACAAATTAAAGTTAAAACATATTGGAGAAAGCAAGAAATTAAGAAACTCATTATTAAACATTTTGTTAGCAAACAACTTTGGGATGAAAGTGATTTTGATTTAACTGAGGAAACAGCTGGTGATTTGGAATTAAAGAAACTAGAATTGCAAAATCAGCTGGAATTAAAGAAATTAGAAGAAATTAGAAAGAGAGAAATTAGAGAGAGAGAAAGAGAAAAGGAAGAAAGACAGTTTCAGTTAGAGAGAGAAAAGTTAGAAAAAGAGGAAAGAGAGAAAGAAAGAGCATTAGAGAGAGAGAGAGAAGAGAAAGAGAAAGAAAGACAGTTTCAGTTAGAATTGAAGCATATGGAATTACAGTCGCGAACAAGTCCTCCTACACATGCGCCTGTACAATCACAATCAAAATTTGATGCAGCTCGTCAAATACGTCTCGTCCCACCATTTCAGGAAAAAGAAGTTGATAAATATTTATTGCATTTTGAGAAAATTGCTGAAAATTTAAACTGGCCAAAAGAAAATTGGAGTTTACTTCAACGTGTTTTGATCGGAAAGGCAAGGGACATTTACACTCAATTGACGGTAGAGCAAGCATCAAATTATGACAGAGTGAAGGATTTAATCCTTAAAGGTTATGAATTAGTTCCTGAAGCCTATAGACAAAAGTTTCGTAGTTGTGAAAAAGAAAACTCTCAGACTCATGTAGAATTTGCTCGTTAAAAAGAACAGTTATTTGATAGGTGGTGTGCTTCGGTTAAAATTGACAACAACTTTGAAAACCTTAGACAGCTTATGCTAGTAGAGGAATTTAAAAGGTGTATCCATGGTGATATTAGAACATTTCTTGATGAACAGAATGCCAACACTTCAGACGAAGCAGCCCGATTTGCTGATGAATATGCTCTGACACACAAATTATCATTTGTCAATGCTGTTAAACCAAGTTCATTCCAGTCTAACATCTCAGGTAACAAATCCAGTTCTTTCTCAAGGCCTAAAACTTTTAACCCCAGTTACAAAGGTCGAAGGTCAAACACAAAGTCTCAGTCACCCACTTTTAACACTCAAGTCTCCTGTTTGCAGCTACTGTAAGAGGGACGGCCACTTAATGGCTGATTGTTTTAAATTGAAAAGAAGACAACGAGATCAAGCCTTTCAAAAACCGAGTGGTTTCCTCACTTCAAGATCTATACCCAAGCAGGTTAGTGACGTTCATAATGTATATGACGTTAAGATGGCCAAAGACACTGTTCCTATTAGTTCTATCAAGGATAAGGTTGACAGTTTTTCAAATCCTGTTATGGAGATTTTTGAACCATTTATCCACAATGGTTTTGTGTCTCTTTCAAGTGATTTTTCTAATGCTACTCCTGTGAAGATTTTGCGAGATACGGGCGCGTCCCAGTCTCTTTTGTTGGCAGATATTTTGCCGTTTTCTGATTCTTCATCTGCAGGCAGTAATGTCCGGATTAAAGGGATAGATTCTGTAAATTATACACCCGTTCCGCTCCATAACATTCATCTGTCTTCCGACTTGATTTCTGGACCTGTTACGGTGGGTATTAAAGGTATTTTACCATTTGATGGTGTTCAATTACTTCTTGGCAATGATCTTGCGGGAGATAAGGTCGGGGTTAACTCGATTGTAACTGACAAGCCTTGTCTGGATCAGATTCATGATCCAGTTGAAGACGAAATTCAAAGTGTGTATCCTGCTTGTGCAGTTACTAGAGCCATGAGTAAATTGGCTGAGGAGTCTGAAAAGTCTCTTAAAGATGACGTCATCGATGACGTTTGTTTGGCCGACACCTCTGTGTGTTTAAATGATGAGGCTGATAAGCCACATTTGGATAGCAAATTGGAATGTTCTAATGACAAAATTTCAAAATCACAGCTGGTTAATGAACAGCATAGTGACAGGACATTTCCAAGTTATTTGACAGGGCAGTTGATGAGTGTGATGTAACTCAAGAGCCTGTGTGTTACTTTTGTAAGAATGGTGTTCTTATGCGCAAATGACGACCGCCAGATGTGTCACCTGATGATGAGTGGGCAGTTAAGTATCAGATTGAGGTACCAAAGTCATATCGTTTAGATATCCTCAGACTAGCCCATGAAACACCTCTTTCAGGTCATTTAGGTGTTAACAAAACATACTACAAAATTCTAAATCATTTCTATTGGCCAAATTTAAAGAAAGATGTTGCGGAATTTTGTAGGTCATGCCACACATGTCAAATGGTAGGAAAATCTAACCAAACCATACCAAAGGCCCCTCTACAACCAATCCCTGTATTTGGGGAAGCCTTTAGTAGGGTGATTATAGATTGTGTTGGTCCATTACCAAAAACAAAGTCAGGCAACCAATACATGTTAACAATCATGTGTGCTTCAACCAGGTTCCCTGAGGCCATTCCTTTACGGAATATTAAGGCTAAAACTATTGTTGAGGCCTAAGTTAAGTTTTTCACACTTGTCGGCCTACTTCAGTCTGATCAGGGATCTAATTTCATGTCAGGAATCTTTCAACAAGTCATGCATGAATTGGGAATAAAGCAGTACAAATCATCTGCATACCATCCAGAAAGCCAAGGCGCATTAGAAAGATTCCACCAGACATTAAAGAACATGATTAGGACTTATTGTTTTGACACTGAAAAAGATTGGGATGAAGGCATACATTTGTTATTGTTTGCTGTTAGAGAGTCTGTTCAAGTCTTTAGGCTTCAGTCCATTTGAATTAGTCTTTGGTCATACAGTTAGAGGACCCCTTAAACTGCTCAAGGAAAAGTTCCTAGACAGTGCTCTTGACTCATGTAGTCTCTTACAATATGTGTCGGACTTTCGCACCAGGTTGACCAAAGCACGTGATTTGGCCATGTCAAATTTAAAGTCAGCTCAAAAAGATATGAAAATAACCTATGATAAACATGTCCTTGAACGAAGTTTCAAACCTGGTGAGAAGGTTCTGGCTTTTCTGCCTATTCCTGGTAATAAGTCTAGATATTATGGTCCTTATGTCATTGAAAAGAAACTAAGTGACCTTAATAATGTAGTTCAGACTCCTGACAGGCGTAAAAACAAACAGTTATGCCATGTAAATATGTTAAAGTTATACATAGACAGAGATGGCACTAACAGTACTGTCCATCCTGTAAGTGTATTTAGTTCTGACCCTGATACTAATGAAACTTGTGAAGAGCCCATGACAGCGGCGAAATTACAGAACTCCGACATTCTACTTAATTTGGATTCCAAGTTGTGTCATCTCGAGCCAGCGCGTCAGGAAGAACTTCGAACTCTGCTCAGTCAATATGAACATTTGTTTCCCGACATTCCTACTCGGACTGATACAATTTCACATGACATCGATGTCGGAGATTCTAATCCAGTGAAGCAGCACCCATATCGTTTGAATCCCATTAAACAAAACTACCTGAAAAAAGAGATCCAGTATTTATTGGACAATGACTTCATTGAACCAAGTAATAGTAACTGGAGTTCACCTTGTATCCTCGTTCCCAAGCCGGATGGCAGTAACAGGATGTGTACTGACTACAGAAAGGTGAACACATTGACCAAAACAGACACATTCCCTATTCCACGCATTGACGATTGCATTGATAAAGTGGGAAGTGCCAAGTTCGTGTCAAAGTTTGATCTTCTGAAAGGATTTTGGCAAGTTCCACTGACAGATCGTGCGAAGGAGATATCAGCATTCGTCACTCCGGGGGGTCTGTTCCAGTGCAAAGTTATGCCATTTGGAATGAAAAATTCTCCAGCCACGTTCCAGCGTCTCATCAACCGTGTTACTTCCGGTTTGGAAGGATGTGAGACTTACATTGATGACGCCATTGTCTACAGCGATACATGGGAAGTTCATCTACAGAGAATTCGCTCACTGTTCAATCGGCTGAGTGACGCCAAGCTGACAGTCAACCTTGGAAAAAGTGAATTTGGACATGCACGTGTGACAAAAGCGTACCTGAGATACAACACATATCACGAATCGTTAGATTCTTGGTATGTGCTTTAGAATAGGTTTTCCAGAAGACTATTCTGTGAAGTCATATGACGCAGTCAGTATGTCGGCACCTCTTCCCACTTCCCTTATATGTGTTGTAATTCTTGGGTCATGTTGTAGGTCAGGGTCAGGTAAAGCCTGTAGATGCTAAGGTCAGTGCTATCTCACTATTTCCAAGACCAACATGTAAGAGACAACTGATGCATTTCTTGGGTATGGCTGGTTACTACAGGAAATTTTGTCCAAATTTTTCAGATATTACTGAACCTTTAACTCGGCTCTTAAGAAAGAGGATAACTTTTGTTTGGACCGATGAATGTGAATCAGCTTTTGAAAAACTGAAAGCCATACTCAAGAGCGCACCAGTTCTTTCAGCACCAGATTTTGGTTCACCTTTTAAACTGGCTGTAGATGCTAGTGATGTTGCTGCTGGTGGCGTTTTGTTACAAGAAGGCATAGATGGTGTAGATCACCCAATACGTTATTTCTCACGTAAATTTGACAAACATCAGAGAAATTATTCTACAATTGAGAAAGAATGTTTGGCAATGATATTGGCTTTACAACATTTTGATGTTTATGTTACTTCTTCATCGTTGGCAATTACTGTATTCAGTGACCACAATCCACTTGTTTTCATAAGTAAGATGAAAAACAAAAATCAAAGATTGTTGAGATGGAGTTTGGTGTTACAAGAATACAATATTGAAATCAAACATATTAAGGGTAAGGACAATTTGATCGCTGATTGTTTGTCTCGCATATAATGTGCATATGTTTGTCAACATTTTTGCTGTTGTAATATAGATTTTGTTTTGTAATAATGTTTTGAATTGTCATGAAAGTTCCAAGTTGAAACTTTCTTCTTTTAAGAGGGTGAGTGTCATGGTATTGCAGTATAAAGTTAGACACTGAAGATAGTTCTAGAATTGTGGAACTGAGGTGGACTTGTTAACCTTCTGTTCTATGGTTATGATCTAGAATTTTCTCGTAATCGTGACCGATTTATCGTAAGAGAAGTATGTGAGTCATCCGTCTAGTGTTTTCTCGAAGATTCTGTGATTGCAACTGACCGCTCTACGAACAGCCCCGTATGACCTGAGTTTTTAGTACACAACGCCATCTGTCCATGCATCAAGAGCCCCGGATATTGCCGGCAGTTATACTGGAGCGCCATCTGCACATATAGAGGGAGGGAGGGAGGAAATTTGGCTTAATGTCACACTCAAGTTTGTTTCACTCATATGGTGACAGTCAGTTTGGTTGGTGGAGGAAGCCGGAGTACCCGGAGAGAACCACCGCCCTTCGGCATGCACATATAGACTGTCATAGTGTTGTTTACTATGGACGCTTCTGGAATGTCAAACTGACATTAACTTGTTTATCTGGGTTAATTATGGCGAACTTTCTCGTAGCGGTTATAATTGTATTTGGGTTAAATTATACATCACTGCTCTACCGGTGGAAGCTTCTAGTTTCGGTAGAATTATCTCGAATGCCCCAATAGAGTATAAATAAGCGTGTATGCTCAGTTGTTTGGTAGGAAATTAATACCGGCTTTTATACACGTCTGATATACTGTGTTCCGGAGGAGATTCGAACGGCTTCTATTGGGTGCATAACTGGACATTGCCTTTGACTGAGATAACTGACTGCTGGATTATATATTCCTGTTGGATTAAGTCTCCTGTGTTTGACCGTTGTGTTATCTACGTAATTGTACTGACGAAAACTGGACAACAGCTGAGCGTCACGGACTGTATAGAGATGAGAACGTTAAAACGGACTCTTGAGAGATATACCGGTATAACATTGAACAGTAAGATTTTATTTGACATTTATTTGCTGTATTGACCTAACTTAATTTGTATATGATTTTAGTATTGTAAATAAATATTTGACTGTTAATACTCGACTACATAAATTCTTTCTGTTGCGTTTTTCTATTATCGTTTAGACGTCACATATATCCGTGTGAAAGACAGAACACAATTTTCTACATATTCTCCGGTCCTTGATCGTGTGTACGAGAGTAGTCGTAAAACAGCAAATCTCCTATGATCTTTGTGAGGGGTAAATCGTGAAGGGTTGTTACGTCACATCTGGGTCAATGGTCACTGGTGTATGCAAAGTGACTGGTGGATGCAAACCCAGGATTTCAGAAAAAAACGTTGGAAAACTGACTAAATGTGGAAAAACGGACTTTACATCCGGTCAGGTGTATATGGGTCATATGGGATCCACAGGGGTCGTGCATGTTACACACCATTAAATGATTCATGTACCGAGGGTTATCAAAGAGAATAGAAGAGCGGCTACACCGACTGGACCATATTCATTCCGAAAATGAATTGCTTTGTGTGATTCTTTTTATCTATCTCTGTACAATAGTTGATCTACATAACATAGAAGATTCTTGGTCACTTTATAAACAAAAATAATTCCAGCAAGTTTTCATGACACTCTCCTTCCGTCGTCATGGTGATGTTGATTCTATGCCATCTCTTCCTCCAGCTGTGACGCAGAAAAATGGTACATAATTTCACCGTATTTTCATCTGATTGAAGGCAGAAGCGTGAATTTCTGACAATATCTGTTATTAGTCGCGGAAATATTGGGAATAGAGTTTTCTGGACATGTTCCGGGCCAGTTTACTACATATATAGTAAGGAGATCATTTTGTGATGTGCAACCTGCAGGGCGGGGGAGTGCTCTTCCGATCACGTGACTGCAAAGTTAGGATTCAGAAAAAAATCCAGAAAAACGGACTAAATGCGGAAAAATGTACTTTACATCCCGTCAAGTTTATATAGGCCATACATGGGTCGGGAGCGCTCGTCGAGGGTACACGATTGGTAGGTGAAGCAAATCTAGGATTCCGGATAGACGGACTTTAAGGTGAGAAAAATGCAGAAAACGGACTTTACACCCCATCAAGTGTTAATGCGGCGTCACAAGAGGTCGTACATGCTGGAATAGCTCGTGGAGTAGAATCAGACTGGGGCGGTGATATGCGTATGCGCAGTCGAGGTGCAGAGAAAGATGGAAAATATTGCTCACTGGGGATGACTATATTTCCCTATGCACTAGCCTATATGGTATTTTGTGTTGCACATGACTTAGGGGTTTCAGTGGATGGGTTGGATATATGCGAATGTGCAGTCGAGGAGGTGTAGAGAAATTACAGAGTCGTTCGGATGCGCACTCGGATGGATGACATGTACAGCTCTATCCACTAACTCATAGGGTAACTAGTGCCAAGGGGGGTGTTGTGGGTAGGAGATGATGGGTATGTCTAGCCTGGTAGTTACCTCCCTGTAGGGTATCCAGTGCAGAGCGAGGGAGCGAGTGAAGATCAAGAAAGTGAATGAGTGAGTGAGTGAGTGAGTGAGTGAGTTAGATGTTACTAAATGAGTGAGGTACGAGTGAATGAGTGAATGAGCGAGTGGTCATATAGGTCGTATGTGAACTATTGGAGTCAGTATGTTGCCACCCTCTGAGCAGACACCATATCGAGAACGTGTGTTTTCTGTCAGAAGACACTCTCTCGTTGGGATAAAATGCTGTTATATTCGTCTGAGGTATAGCCACCAGACATCGTCGAATCCACTCCCTATGGGTCCACCAAGTGGAGTGGACCATCCCATAGAGACGGTAAGTGGCCCGACGGAGAAGTGTTCATCAGCTATACCCCTATTGTCTGGTGCTACATTTAGTTGCAACGAGACTATGCGGAACGTAACCTTTGTTCCAGGCATTCCTCGCTATATCGATCGAGCGTATTACTTCAACCACGAGCAGACCAACGTGGTTGTAATAGATGATCTGATGGGTGCGAACGAGTATTTAAACATCGCTGAATGCTTATATATCAAAGGGTCCCATCACCGGAATCTATCTGTGATTTATCTGATCCAAAATATTTCCTCAAGGGAAGGCGTCCAGAGATATTGCCTTGAACTGCCAATATGTCGTTTTTTGTTCAGCAATCCCATCAACAGAACGCAAATCCGCATATTGAAGTCGAATTTATCCTCAGACCATCCATCGAGTACACGGGGAGTTGAACACCTGGGAGCTCCTATAGAGCGGACTCCTTTCATACCACCAACCCGAGAATATTCTCATCACCCAACCGTGACGTTCTAAATTCAAATCCATACAAGAGGACCACACGCCCGAGCCCAACGCTGTGAACACAACGCTATGGCGGGACCGCTTCAAAGAAAATATGGACGCCGAGGTGTGCGAGACGGCCACAGTAAAGGAGATTCACCACAGAGGGTATTCAAAAATGGAAGCAGCAGTTTTAGCACATTAGCACCCAGACTATGACGGGCTTTACGGCAACAGCATCGCGACCTCGTGGTCCATATGAAATCAGTGGATAAGGACCTTGTCCATATGGACATCAACCAAACAACGTCAAGTTTGAAAACCTCGGATATTAACTGGGCAGCGACGTATCCATTGACCCTGCATTTCATTGAGTCATTTCAGGCATTTATGATTACGCAGATGGAGACGGGAAACGATACTTTAACCTGACTGATTCAACCGTTTACAAAGTGGACCCCAACTGATTAGCTAAATGGCGTTGACGCCCATCGACGCTCGGTTAACGCGCGTCCTAACACTCGATAACCCGTCAACGCCCATCTTGATACTCGGCAACGGCTTTGATGCTCAGCTATAAGCAGCCGTAACCGGAAGCGGTGCACAGACGACGTTTAACTGTCAATATAGCTTATGCTTGCTCCGAGTGCGTACACACGTTCACCAGACATTATGATATGATGCGGCGCCAGAAAAAGTTGAATGCTGAAGAGTGTGGATGAGCCCGATGAAGCAGATACCGATGCACCTATAGACTACAGACAGCCTCTCCACCGACACCGAAGACTCAGTCGATGACGGCTATTATTACGCAAGCTAAAGCGATCAAGGATGCCTGATAGGATGCAAATGCGCCCCGACAACCCGAAAACATCCATGATAATCTATGAACAGTATAGTCTGCTACCGCATGAAATCGGATACATGGCATACCCACCCATAGCGGCTCCCCCGACTTGGGTGTGTTGTGATAGAAGGGATAAAAAATGTGGAATACGCAATATGCATGTGTTGTCGATTCATGATAACCAACGGTAGTCATGATGGCCGCCGGGCTCCAGCGCTGGTACAAGCGGGAACGTGGGTGCGAATCCTACTCCTGGCACGCACCATTTTGTTATTCCACAACATGTTATAAAATCGTTGTACAAATGATAGCCAGCTATGTAAGGATACCCAAGTGGTCTAAGGCACCATTTTCAAGATCCCTGGTATTTTGTTCACCAGAGATATGGATATACTGGTCTGCGCATGCGGGCGTGGGATCGAATCCCACTCCTGACATGCCCCAATTTGCTGATCACCATAACCAAATTCTGTACCCGGTATCATTCAGGAGAGGTAACTTTACCCGACTGGCTCAATTCGTTAAAGACAATAAGGATATTTATGTGTGTGTGTGTGTATGGGATCTTACCCCTCAGGGCGCCAGTGCGTTAAGGCGGGCGCTTAGAGTGTTACCATGTTACGATCTGTACCCGCGGTACCCTACAAAAGGGAGTTAACTCTACCAGACTCAGCCATCATGCCCTGGCCACTATTTGGCCCACGTATAGCTCAGCTGGATAAAATTTACTGCCATTATCCCGCATTTTGGTACCGTAAAGTTTCTTTTCCGGGGTGGGAAGCCGGCATTTTTGGCATTGTAAGTGGCCGGCGAGCACTCCCCACCCTGCTCGACCTCTGTGGACCAGGTAAGGATCATATGCACTAAACAGGATGTAAAGTCCGTTTTTCCAGATCTTTCTGTAATCCTAGTTTGGCATCCACCCACCAGTCACATGACTGCACGGACACTTGGGACCAGGTATGGACCTTATACACTTGACGTGAGGTAAAGTTATTTTTTCCGAATTCTGCTCATTTATCGGGATTTTCCGGGACTCTTAGTTTTGCATTCAACCACCAGTTACGTGCGGTCGACGAGCGTTCCCCACCCCGCACGACCCTATATACATTTGACGGAATGTATAGTCCGTTTTTCCACATTTAGTCCGTTTTCCATATTTTTCCCTAGTTTTGCATCCACCCAACATTCACGTGACCGGAAGTGACCTCGCACCGGAAGTGACCTTTGACCTCGCACTGGAAGTGAGCTTAAACCCGGATGTTACTCCCACAATCATCATGAGATTTGCTGTTTTACTACTACTTACGAGTAACAAGTATTTCCGGGCAGCACTGGGTCATATCCGTTCTACTTAACCATAGGATTATATTGTTGCCTTTTGCAACCAGGTACTACTTTTCCTGAACTATTACAATGAAAACTGTTACACAACTGTTCACGCGGTGTAGAGGGGAGATCTACTTTGTAATGCGGTTGCGCAGCCCCATTCTTAGCCGCCTCGGCTTATTTTCTTTGACGGCATATAGGCCTACACACGAACAATTATTTCTGGCTGTGGTAGGTGTGCACGTTATTTTTCTTTTCTTTTTTGGGGGGGGGAGGGGGGAGGTGAAATTTTAAAGTTTTTCACAATATACACGGACCGGTTGACGTCGAACGTTGAAAACTGGTGAAACAAAATTTGTAGTTTGTCCCGGCTTTACACATCTAATTTAACTGGTGCGATATGCAAACCTCTTTCGAAAATAAATGAAGGTAACAAAGAAACCAGCCAAAACGACTCTACATCTGAAGCCATTCAGTATTAGAGCGCATACAATGCATTAATTATTGCTGAGCCTTCGCATGCACAACTGGATGTAAAAACATATCTGATTATAAAACTGGTTAGTAAGAGGCAGTTAATCAATATTATATTGACAGCTACGCAACAATATTTTATAGTTGGTTCGAGTTACGTGGCGCGTGTCGAATATAAATTTATTGAAATTATTGATTCAATGGATCATTTGTCAAAATTCAAACACAAACATCACAGAATTTCGGCCCAACTTTCCGCCAAGTATCCAGTTAGATATCGATACTGATTTAGAAGATACAAACACACAAACTCTTTGATTACCAACATCATTGAAAACTCCGCCACTTCTGTTCTCATGACATTGCTTATGAAGGTCTCGATATGAAATCACCTATAGCCATGTACTTCATTAAATATGAAATCTGCCGTTTCGACAATCTACTACTGTGACTGCGGAAACATGAGGCTGCACCTAAAAGGTGCTTTGACCCCTCAGCACAATATGTCCAGCGAATAGTGCTAAAATAGGGGATATTAAACACCTTTACTAAGGCTGTATCAGTTAAGTAGTAAATAGTAATCCAGGGTCGTAATAAACTGGAATAACACGAAATAAACATAATAGTGCACATCTGTCCATAACTCTGTAAAGAAATGACGTAACACAAAATAAACATGACGGTGCACATCTCTGGGTTACTAGGGATATTCACTGTGAGTATCAGAGCTGTCAGTCAAATTGTAACTGAGATCTAGCCCGGACAAAAGTTAGTGACGGAAAATTTCAAAGGGCCATAACTCTGTACAGAAATGACGTAACACGAAATAAACATGACAGTGCACATGTCTGGGATACTAGGGATATTCACTGTGAGTATCAGAGCTATCAGTCAAATAGTAACTGAGATCTAGCCCGGACAAAAGTTAGTGACGCGAAATTTCAAAGGGCCATAACTCTGTAAAGAAATGACGTAACACGGAATAAACATGACAGTGCACATCTCTGGGATACTAGGGATATTCACTGTGAGTATCAGAGCTGTCAGTCAAATAGTAACTGAGATCTGGCCCGGACAAAAGTTAGTGACGGAAAATTTCAAAGGGCCATAACTCTGTTAAGAAATGACGTAACAAGAAATAAACAAGACAGTGCACATGTCTGGGATACTAGGGATATTCACTGTGAGTATCAGAGCTGTCAGTCAAATAGTAACTGAGATCTAGCCCGGACAAAAGTTAGTGCCGAAAAATTTCAAAGGGCCATAACTCTGTAAAGAAATGACGTAACACGAAATAAACATGACAGTGCACATGTCTGGGATACTAGGGATATTCACTGTGAGTATCAGAGCTGTCGGTCAAATAGTAACTGAGATCTAGCCCGGACAAAAGTTAGTGACGCAAAATTTCAAAGGGCCATAACTCTGTAAAGAAATGACGTAACGCGAAATAAACATGACAGTGCACATGTCTGGGATACTAGGGATATTCACTGTGAGTATCAGAGCTGTCAGTCAAATAGTAACTGAGATCTAGCCCGGACAAAAGTTAGTGACGCGAAATTTCAAAGGGCCATAACTCTGTAAAGAAATGACGTAACACGGAATAAACATGACAGTGCACATCTCTGGGATACTAGGGATATTCACTGTGAGTATCAGAACTGTCAGTCAAATAGTAACTGAGATCTAGCCCGGACAAAAAATTGTTGACAGACGGCCGTCCGTCCGGCCGGCCGTCCGTCCGGCCGACCAGACGTACATGCCGATTGCAAGACCCTGCAGCCCGATGGGCTGAGGGGTAAAAACCCTCCAATACGTCGGGTATAATCTCAACACTCTCGCCATTGGAAACCAACAAACTTTGCGAGGCAGCCTGTGGATATGGTTAAATTCTTACAAGTGGTTTTAGAGATATTAACACGATATAAAGATGTCTGGACCACTTTTCTAACGTTGACTGTATAGTGTCTCACCGGCTTTGTACTGTATTGTAGACTCCATCAAAATCCAATAAGGACGCATTCCCGTGTGTAAGAATTGTGCAACAAGAAATATTCAAATAGAAGTATTTCATTTGGAACATTTTCCAAATTCATTTTGATGGCACCTCATTTTGCAGCTGAGTGAGAGAAGAATCACCACAAAGCACTGGTAATAAAGCTTTGAAGCCTCAGCCAATTGACGGTTCGTACTTCAAAACGTCAGTATCCAAACACAATCATTGACAATTTAGTTAGACTACACATTTGAGTACAAGTGAGAAGTAAAGTCGTAGAATAAAGTTTTGGTTCTCACTCTAATTATATCCTGCCTGTAGACGAAGGGAATGGAAATAATTATTATTAGAACGGAAACATATTCGATGACAAAACCAGAGTGAATGGTCTTCTGGACAGGTCTACATTTCGACCTCTGTTACCAGCGGAAATAGATCAATGTTCTTGTGGCACCCACAAGGTGGCATCGTGCCAAAGATCAAGACTGGTACAATTTGCTACTTAGATATTGTGCTCACCCAAGACCAGGATCATTCTCATGCCATCAGATTGTATCCCTCCTATTGTCAGATATTCCGACTTTTTGGAGGTTACAAACTCTGACAATGGGAGAATGGACCAGGATAAGAACGAGGCCTTCCACTTACAAATTCATTGTTGTGCCGACTGCTGAGCTAAAGGTAATTCACGTTAGATACATTCTAGTACAACCACTGTTTGGGTGTCGCCCGTTACACTTTTCTCTTTCTTGAAGAAGAATACCTTCATTCTCCAACCTTCAGTTCAGACCAGTTTCCTGAAATCCCACCCCGGAGTACAAAGAAATAAATATTCTGCAGCAGTATATTATTGACATTGGGAGTACAGAAAGTGTTCATCATTCTTCAACCAGATTAGAGGAAGAAGATTTGGGGTTTCATGCTTTGTTCCCAATAGCGTGGGGAAGTTTCTAACAATGTAGAGCATGTTGTAGCTCTTCTGGAGGGGCAGTTTAGCGATTTGACACAAGAGTATGCATGTGGAGTTCCAGAAATTGGCCAGCAGGTTGATAGGTTGTCTGTAAATAGAAGGCTAAACAGCACTACATTGAATGCCATGTCTGTGATAGTCAGGGGCATTTATCTTATGACTGGCCAGAAATTAAAGGGTATTGGGTTAAACTAAGACAGGCCGAGTTTTGGGCTAAAGGCTCAGTCCAAAGTGTGAGCTAGAGTGGTTACAAAAGCCATCTAGCGTGGTCGACAGTGTAAAGGAATCTGGTCTGTTTGCAAGCGACATGGATATAGGTGATTCACGTTCCGTAATTAGTTTGCTGTGTGCCAAGTTATACATGAGACAAGTTTATTGACCATGACTGATGGTAGCGCATTGCAGATGAGTGGAAAAGTCAAGATGGAAATTGGGTTGGGCTAAAAAATATATGAATGTTTGAAAGCTTGTTGCGGACAGTAAAGACTTACCAGGTATTCCGGGAATAGATTTCTTAACATGTTCAGGTGAAAGCGTCCAGTGAGGCTCAACAAGCAGTTGAGAAAACTTTGTTTCAGAAGAAGTTCAGCAGGTGACTGATGGCTATAGTGACTCTATGGATGGGAAAGATGTTCTGGTTTTCATGCAGGTATTGACCCAAAGCATGGAGAGATGTCGGTCATGAATTGGATGGATAATGTAGTAAACATTGAAAAAAACACAATAGCTAAGTTACTTGGAATATCTATGATAAATGGCAAAGAGACTTCTGACAAGGGACCACTTGAAAAGGTTAAAGAGTTCCAGCACATTTGACAGGAGAAAATTTTCGTAACAATTTCATTTCAGCAATGGAGCCATCTAACAAATCCTTTGATCAAATAGGAGGGTCTTTTCACGGTTCCACATCGTAAGTTAAATGGGATAAACAAGGAGAATGCTTGTGATTAACATTGTTTGAGAAAAGGATTGAAACCATCAAATGGTTTCCAAGTCTTAAAATGAAAGCAACAATGGCTGCCAAATGATCAACTTTGCCCCAAAAAACCAAAATGACCTACATTTACCAGGGAAATGATACGTATGCTTTGTAATTCCTATAATTACAACACATATAAGGGAAGTGGGAAGAGGTGCCGACATGCTGACAGAGGCACATGACTTCACAGTAGTCTTCTGGTTAACCTATTATAAAGCACATACCAATAATCTAACGATTTGTGATATGTGTTGTATCTCAGGTACACCTTTATTGTACCTGTTCATGTGGCAACTTTGATGACAGGACTACACGGCCCCTTGCACCGGCATAAGCGGTATTAGATACAAATCTAGAGAGCTATGATGGAAATGCTCTGACAACTCGTATATTGGTAATTGGTGAGCTGTGTCGCTGTGACAACTCGTACACTGTGGATTGATGAGCTGTATCGTCGTCAAATGAAAACAAGCATTCTGAGAACCCCAACAGCTCGCCCACCCCCAACAGCTCCGCCAAAGGTGCAGCAGTATTGAAAGCATACATGTAGAGCAAACAATAAGGTCTGGAATAGGTGATGTGGTACAGACAATAATGTGGTACAGACAATAATTGTCACGTTAGATGACAGTGCACATATCTGGGATACTAGGGATATTCACTGTGAGTATCAGAGCTGTCAGTCAAATAGTAACTGAGATCTAGCCCGGACAAAAGTTAGTGCCGAAAAATTTCAAAGGGCCATAACTCTGTAAAGAAATGACGTAACACGAAATAAACATGACAGTGCACATGTCTGGGATACTAGGGATATTCACTGTGAGTATCAGAGCTGTCGGTCAAATAGTAACTGAGATCTAGCCCGGACAAAAGTTAGTGACGCAAAATTTCAAAGGGCCATAACTCTGTAAAGAAATGACGTAACGCGAAATAAACATGACAGTGCACATGTCTGGGATACTAGGGATATTCACTGTGAGTATCAGAGCTGTCAGTCAAATAGTAACTGAGATCTAGCCCGGACAAAAGTTAGTGACGCGAAATTTCAAAGGGCCATAACTCTGTAAAGAAATGACGTAACACGGAATAAACATGACAGTGCACATCTCTGGGATACTAGGGATATTCACTGTGAGTATCAGAACTGTCAGTCAAATAGTAACTGAGATCTAGCCCGGACAAAAAATTGTTGACAGACGGCCGTCCGTCCGGCCGGCCGTCCGTCCGGCCGACCAGACGTACATGCCGATTGCAAGACCCTGCAGCCCGATGGGCTGAGGGGTAAAAACCCTCCAATACGTCGGGTATAATCTCAACACTCTCGCCATTGGAAACCAACAAACTTTGCGAGGCAGCCTGTGGATATGGTTAAATTCTTACAAGTGGTTTTAGAGATATTAACACGATATAAAGATGTCTGGACCACTTTTCTAACGTTGACTGTATAGTGTCTCACCGGCTTTGTACTGTATTGTAGACTCCATCAAAATCCAATAAGGACGCATTCCCGTGTGTAAGAATTGTGCAACAAGAAATATTCAAATAGAAGTATTTCATTTGGAACATTTTCCAAATTCATTTTGATGGCACCTCATTTTGCAGCTGAGTGAGAGAAGAATCACCACAAAGCACTGGTAATAAAGCTTTGAAGCCTCAGCCAATTGACGGTTCGTACTTCAAAACGTCAGTATCCAAACACAATCATTGAGAATTTAGTTAGACTACACATTTGAGTACAAGTGAGAAGTAAAGTCGTAGAATAAAGTTTTGGTTCTCACTCTAATTATATCCTGCCTGTAGACGAAGGGAATGGAAATAATTATTATTAGAACGGAAACATATTCGATGACAAAACCAGAGTGAATGGTCTTCTGGACAGGTCTACATTTCGACCTCTGTTACCAGCGGAAATAGATCAATGTTCTTGTGGCACCCACAAGGTGGCATCGTGCCAAAGATCAAGACTGGTACAATTTGCTACTTAGATATTGTGCTCACCCAAGACCAGGATCATTCTCATGCCATCAGATTGTATCCCTCCTATTGTCAGATATTCCGACTTTTTGGAGGTTACAAACTCTGACAATGGGAGAATGGACCAGGATAAGAACGAGGCCTTCCACTTACAAATTCATTGTTGTGCCGACTGCTGAGCTAAAGGTAATTCACGTTAGATACATTCTAGTACAACCACTGTTTGGGTGTCGCCCGTTACACTTCTCTCTTTCTTGAAGAAGAATACCTTCATTCTCCAACCTTCAGTTCAGACCAGTTTCCTGAAATCCCACCCCGGAGTACAAAGAAATAAATATTCTGCAGCAGTATATTATTGACATTGGGAGTACAGAAAGTGTTCATCATTCTTCAACCAGATTAGAGGAAGAAGATTTGGGGTTTCATGCTTTGTTCCCAATAGCGTGGGGAAGTTTCTAACAATGTTGAGCATGTTGTAGCTCTTCTGGAGGGGCAGTTTAGCGATTTGACACAAGAGTATGCATGTGGAGTTCCAGAAATTGGCCAGCAGGTTGATAGGTTGTCTGTAAATAGAAGGCTAAACAGCACTACATTGAATGCCATGTCTGTGATAGTCAGGGGCATTTATCTTATGACTGGCCAGAAATTAAAGGGTATTGGGTTAAACTAAGACAGGCCGAGTTTTGGGCTAAAGGCTCAGTCCAAAGTGTGAGCTAGAGTGGTTACAAAAGCCATCTAGCGTGGTCGACAGTGTAAAGGAATCTGGTCTGTTTGCAAGCGACATGGATATAGGTGATTCACGTTCTGTAATTAGTTTGCTGTGTGCCAAGTTATACATGAGACAAGTTTATTGACCATGACTGATGGTAGCGCATTGCAGATGAGTGGAAAAGTCAAGATGGAAATTGGGTTGGGCTAAAAAATATATGAATGTTTGAAAGCTTGTTGCGGACAGTAAAGACTTACCAGGTATTCCGGGAATAGATTTCTTAACATGTTCAGGTGAAAGCGTCCAGTGAGGCTCAACAAGCAGTTGAGAAAACTTTGTTTCAGAAGAAGTTCAGCAGGTGACTGATGGCTATAGTGACTCTATGGATGGGAAAGATGTTCTGGTTTTCATGCAGGTATTGACCCAAGCATGGAGAGATGTCGGTCATGAATTGGATGGATAATGTAGTAAACATTGAAAAAAACACAATAGCTAAGTTACTTGGAATATCTATGATAAATGGCAAAGAGACTTCTGACAAGGGACCACTTGAAAAGGTTAAAGAGTTCCAGCACATTTGACAGGAGAAAATTTTCGTAACAATTTCATTTCAGCAATGGAGCCATCTAACAAATCCTTTGATCAAATAGGAGGGTCTTTTCACGGTTCCACATCGTAAGTTAAATGGGATAAACAAGGAGAATGCTTGTGATTAACATTGTTTGAGAAAAGGATTGAAACCATCAAATGGTTTCCAAGTCTTAAAATGAAAGCAACAATGGCTGCCAAATGATCAACTTTGCCCCAAAAAACCAAAATGACCTACATTTACCAGGGAAATGATACGTATGCTTTGTAATTCCTATAATTACAACACATATAAGGGAAGTGGGAAGAGGTGCCGACATGCTGACAGAGGCACATGACTTCACAGTAGTCTTCTGGTTAACCTATTATAAAGCACATACCAATAATCTAACGATTTGTGATATGTGTTGTATCTCAGGTACACCTTTATTGTACCTGTTCATGTGGCAACTTTGATGACAGGACTACACGGCCCCTTGCACCGGCATAAGCGGTATTAGATACAAATCTAGAGAGCTATGATGGAAATGCTCTGACAACTCGTATATTGGTAATTGGCGAGCTGTGTCGCTGTGACAACTCGTACACTGTGGATTGATGAGCTGTATCGTCGTCAAATGAAAACAAGCATTCTGAGAACCCCAACAGCTCGCTTTGTGGGGTCATCCGCCAAAGGTGCAGCAGTATTGAAAGCATACATGTAGAGCAAACAATAAGGTCTGGAATAGGTGATGTGGTACAGACAATAATGTGGTACAGACAATAATTGTCACGTTAGATGACAGTGCACATGTCTGGGATACTAGGGATATTCACTGTGAGTATCAGAGCTGTCAGTCAAATAGTAACTGAGATCTAGCCCGGACAAAAGTTAGTGCCGAAAAATTTCAAAGGGCCATAACTCTGTAAAGAAATGACGTAACACGAAATAAACATGACAGTGCACATGTCTGGGATACTAGGGATATTCACTGTGAGTATCAGAGCTGTCGGTCAAATAGTAACTGAGATCTAGCCCGGACAAAAGTTAGTGACGCAAAATTTCAAAGGGCCATAACTCTGTAAAGAAATGACGTAACGCGAAATAAACATGACAGTGCACATGTCTGGGATACTAGGGATATTCACTGTGAGTATCAGAGCTGTCAGTCAAATAGTAACTGAGATCTAGCCCGGACAAAAGTTAGTGACGCGAAATTTCAAAGGGCCATAACTCTGTAAAGAAATGACGTAACACGGAATAAACATGACAGTGCACATCTCTGGGATACTAGGGATATTCACTGTGAGTATCAGAACTGTCAGTCAAATAGTAACTGAGATCTAGCCCGGACAAAAAATTGTTGACAGACGGCCGTCCGTCCGACCAGACGTACATGCCGATTGCAAGACCCTGCAGCCCGATGGGCTGAGGGGTAAAAACCCTCCAATACGTCGGGTATAATCTCAACACTCTCGCCATTGGAAACCAACAAACTTTGCGAGGCAGCCTGTGGATATGGTTAAATTCTTACAAGTGGTTTTAGAGATATTAACACGATATAAAGATGTCTGGACCACTTTTCTAACGTTGACTGTATAGTGTCTCACCGGCTTTGTACTGTATTGTAGACTCCATCAAAATCCAATAAGGACGCATTCCCGTGTGTAAGAATTGTGCAACAAGAAATATTCAAATAGAAGTATTTCATTTGGAACATTTTCCAAATTCATTTTGATGGCACCTCATTTTGCAGCTGAGTGAGAGAAGAATCACCACAAAGCACTGGTAATAAAGCTTTGAAGCCTCAGCCAATTGACGGTTCGTACTTCAAAACGTCAGTATCCAAACACAATCATTGACAATTTAGTTAGACTACACATTTGAGTACAAGTGAGAAGTAAAGTCGTAGAATAAAGTTTTGGTTCTCACTCTAATTATATCCTGCCTGTAGACGAAGGGAATGGAAATAATTATTATTAGAACGGAAACATATTCGATGACAAAACCAGAGTGAATGGTCTTCTGGACAGGTCTACATTTCGACCTCTGTTACCAGCGGAAATAGATCAATGTTCTTGTGGCACCCACAAGGTGGCATCGTGCCAAAGATCAAGACTGGTACAATTTGCTACTTAGATATTGTGCTCACCCAAGACCAGGATCATTCTCATGCCATCAGATTGTATCCCTCCTATTGTCAGATATTCCGACTTTTTGGAGGTTACAAACTCTGACAATGGGAGAATGGACCAGGATAAGAACGAGGCCTTCCACTTACAAATTCATTGTTGTGCCGACTGCTGAGCTAAAGGTAATTCACGTTAGATACATTCTAGTACAACCACTGTTTGGGTGTCGCCCGTTACACTTCTCTCTTTCTTGAAGAAGAATACCTTCATTCTCCAACCTTCAGTTCAGACCAGTTTCCTGAAATCCCACCCCGGAGTACAAAGAAATAAATATTCTGCAGCAGTATATTATTGACATTGGGAGTACAGAAAGTGTTCATCATTCTTCAACCAGATTAGAGGAAGAAGATTTGGGGTTTCATGCTTTGTTCCCAATAGCGTGGGGAAGTTTCTAACAATGTTGAGCATGTTGTAGCTCTTCTGGAGGGGCAGTTTAGCGATTTGACACAAGAGTATGCATGTGGAGTTCCAGAAATTGGCCAGCAGGTTGATAGGTTGTCTGTAAATAGAAGGCTAAACAGCACTACATTGAATGCCATGTCTGTGATAGTCAGGGGCATTTATCTTATGACTGGCCAGAAATTAAAGGGTATTGGGTTAAACTAAGACAGGCCGAGTTTTGGGCTAAAGGCTCAGTCCAAAGTGTGAGCTAGAGTGGTTACAAAAGCCATCTAGCGTGGTCGACAGTGTAAAGGAATCTGGTCTGTTTGCAAGCGACATGGATATAGGTGATTCACGTTCTGTAATTAGTTTGCTGTGTGCCAAGTTATACATGAGACAAGTTTATTGACCATGACTGATGGTAGCGCATTGCAGATGAGTGGAAAAGTCAAGATGGAAATTGGGTTGGGCTAAAAAATATATGAATGTTTGAAAGCTTGTTGCGGACAGTAAAGACTTACCAGGTATTCCGGGAATAGATTTCTTAACATGTTCAGGTGAAAGCGTCCAGTGAGGCTCAACAAGCAGTTGAGAAAACTTTGTTTCAGAAGAAGTTCAGCAGGTGACTGATGGCTATAGTGACTCTATGGATGGGAAAGATGTTCTGGTTTTCATGCAGGTATTGACCCAAGCATGGAGAGATGTCGGTCATGAATTGGATGGATAATGTAGTAAACATTGAAAAAAACACAATAGCTAAGTTACTTGGAATATCTATGATAAATGGCAAAGAGACTTCTGACAAGGGACCACTTGAAAAGGTTAAAGAGTTCCAGCACATTTGACAGGAGAAAATTTTCGTAACAATTTCATTTCAGCAATGGAGCCATCTAACAAATCCTTTGATCAAATAGGAGGGTCTTTTCACGGTTCCACATCGTAAGTTAAATGGGATAAACAAGGAGAATGCTTGTGATTAACATTGTTTGAGAAAAGGATTGAAACCATCAAATGGTTTCCAAGTCTTAAAATGAAAGCAACAATGGCTGCCAAATGATCAACTTTGCCCCAAAAAACCAAAATGACCTACATTTACCAGGGAAATGATACGTATGCTTTGTAATTCCTATAATTACAACACATATAAGGGAAGTGGGAAGAGGTGCCGACATGCTGACAGAGGCACATGACTTCACAGTATAGTCTTCTGGTTAACCTATTATAAAGCACATACCAATAATCTAACGATTTGTGATATGTGTTGTATCTCAGGTACACCTTTATTGTACCTGTTCATGTGGCAACTTTGATGACAGGACTACACGGCCCCTTGCACCGGCATAAGCGGTATTAGATACAAATCTAGAGAGCTATGATGGAAATGCTCTGACAACTCGTATATTGGTAATTGGTGAGCTGTGTCGCTGTGACAACTCGTACACTGTGGATTGATGAGCTGTATCGTCGTCAAATGAAAACAAGCATTCTGAGAACCCCAACAGCTCGCTTTGTGGGGTCATCCGCCAAAGGTGCAGCAGTATTGAAAGCATACATGTAGAGCAAACAATAAGGTCTGGAATAGGTGATGTGGTACAGACAATAATGTGGTACAGACAATAATTGTCACGTTAGATGACAGTGCACATGTCTGGGATACTAGGGATATTCACTGTGAGTATCAGAGCTGTCAGTCAAATAGTAACTGAGATCTAGCCCGGACAAAAGTTAGTGCCGAAAAATTTCAAAGGGCCATAACTCTGTAAAGAAATGACGTAACACGAAATAAACATGACAGTGCACATGTCTGGGATACTAGGGATATTCACTGTGAGTATCAGAGCTGTCGGTCAAATAGTAACTGAGATCTAGCCCGGACAAAAGTTAGTGACGCAAAATTTCAAAGGGCCATAACTCTGTAAAGAAATGACGTAACGCGAAATAAACATGACAGTGCACATGTCTGGGATACTAGGGATATTCACTGTGAGTATCAGAGCTGTCAGTCAAATAGTAACTGAGATCTAGCCCGGACAAAAGTTAGTGACGCGAAATTTCAAAGGGCCATAACTCTGTAAAGAAATGACGTAACACGGAATAAACATGACAGTGCACATCTCTGGGATACTAGGGATATTCACTGTGAGTATCAGAACTGTCAGTCAAATAGTAACTGAGATCTAGCCCGGACAAAAAATTGTTGACAGACGGCCGTCCGTCCGGCCGGCCGTCCGTCCGGCCGACCAGACGTACATGCCGATTGCAAGACCCTGCAGCCCGATGGGCTGAGGGGTAAAAACCCTCCAATACGTCGGGTATAATCTCAACACTCTCGCCATTGGAAACCAACAAACTTTGCGAGGCAGCCTGTGGATATGGTTAAATTCTTACAAGTGGTTTTAGAGATATTAACACGATATAAAGATGTCTGGACCACTTTTCTAACGTTGACTGTATAGTGTCTCACCGGCTTTGTACTGTATTGTAGACTCCATCAAAATCCAATAAGGACGCATTCCCGTGTGTAAGAATTGTGCAACAAGAAATATTCAAATAGAAGTATTTCATTTGGAACATTTTCCAAATTCATTTTGATGGCACCTCATTTTGCAGCTGAGTGAGAGAAGAATCACCACAAAGCACTGGTAATAAAGCTTTGAAGCCTCAGCCAATTGACGGTTCGTACTTCAAAACGTCAGTATCCAAACACAATCATTGACAATTTAGTTAGACTACACATTTGAGTACAAGTGAGAAGTAAAGTCGTAGAATAAAGTTTTGGTTCTCACTCTAATTATATCCTGCCTGTAGACGAAGGGAATGGAAATAATTATTATTAGAACGGAAACATATTCGATGACAAAACCAGAGTGAATGGTCTTCTGGACAGGTCTACATTTCGACCTCTGTTACCAGCGGAAATAGATCAATGTTCTTGTGGCACCCACAAGGTGGCATCGTGCCAAAGATCAAGACTGGTACAATTTGCTACTTAGATATTGTGCTCACCCAAGACCAGGATCATTCTCATGCCATCAGATTGTATCCCTCCTATTGTCAGATATTCCGACTTTTTGGAGGTTACAAACTCTGACAATGGGAGAATGGACCAGGATAAGAACGAGGCCTTCCACTTACAAATTCATTGTTGTGCCGACTGCTGAGCTAAAGGTAATTCACGTTAGATACATTCTAGTACAACCACTGTTTGGGTGTCGCCCGTTACACTTCTCTCTTTCTTGAAGAAGAATACCTTCATTCTCCAACCTTCAGTTCAGACCAGTTTCCTGAAATCCCACCCCGGAGTACAAAGAAATAAATATTCTGCAGCAGTATATTATTGACATTGGGAGTACAGAAAGTGTTCATCATTCTTCAACCAGATTAGAGGAAGAAGATTTGGGGTTTCATGCTTTGTTCCCAATAGCGTGGGGAAGTTTCTAACAATGTTGAGCATGTTGTAGCTCTTCTGGAGGGGCAGTTTAGCGATTTGACACAAGAGTATGCATGTGGAGTTCCAGAAATTGGCCAGCAGGTTGATAGGTTGTCTGTAAATAGAAGGCTAAACAGCACTACATTGAATGCCATGTCTGTGATAGTCAGGGGCATTTATCTTATGACTGGCCAGAAATTAAAGGGTATTGGGTTAAACTAAGACAGGCCGAGTTTTGGGCTAAAGGCTCAGTCCAAAGTGTGAGTAGAGTGGTTACAAAAGCCATCTAGCGTGGTCGACAGTGTAAAGGAATCTGGTCTGTTTGCAAGCGACATGGATATAGGTGATTCACGTTCTGTAATTAGTTTGCTGTGTGCCAAGTTATACATGAGACAAGTTTATTGACCATGACTGATGGTAGCGCATTGCAGATGAGTGGAAAAGTCAAGATGGAAATTGGGTTGGGCTAAAAAATATATGAATGTTTGAAAGCTTGTTGCGGACAGTAAAGACTTACCAGGTATTCCGGGAATAGATTTCTTAACATGTTCAGGTGAAAGCGTCCAGTGAGGCTCAACAAGCAGTTGAGAAAACTTTGTTTCAGAAGAAGTTCAGCAGGTGACTGATGGCTATAGTGACTCTATGGATGGGAAAGATGTTCTGGTTTTCATGCAGGTATTGACCCAAGCATGGAGAGATGTCGGTCATGAATTGGATGGATAATGTAGTAAACATTGAAAAAAACACAATAGCTAAGTTACTTGGAATATCTATGATAAATGGCAAAGAGACTTCTGACAAGGGACCACTTGAAAAGGTTAAAGAGTTCCAGCACATTTGACAGGAGAAAATTTTCGTAACAATTTCATTTCAGCAATGGAGCCATCTAACAAATCCTTTGATCAAATAGGAGGGTCTTTTCACGGTTCCACATCGTAAGTTAAATGGGATAAACAAGGAGAATGCTTGTGATTAACATTGTTTGAGAAAAGCATTGAAACCATCAAATGGTTTCCAAGTCTTAAAATGAAAGCAACAATGGCTGCCAAATGATCAACTTTGCCCCAAAAAACCAAAATGACCTACATTTACCAGGGAAATGATACGTATGCTTTGTAATTCCTATAATTACAACACATATAAGGGAAGTGGGAAGAGGTGCCGACATGCTGACAGAGGCACATGACTTCACAGTATAGTCTTCTGGTTAACCTATTATAAAGCACATACCAATAATCTAACGATTTGTGATATGTGTTGTATCTCAGGTACACCTTTATTGTACCTGTTCATGTGGCAACTTTGATGACAGGACTACACGGCCCCTTGCACCGGCATAAGCGGTATTAGATACAAATCTAGAGAGCTATGATGGAAATGCTCTGACAACTCGTATATTGGTAATTGGCGAGCTGTGTCGCTGTGACAACTCGTACACTGTGGATTGATGAGCTGTATCGTCGTCAAATGAAAACAAGCATTCTGAGAACCCCAACAGCTCGCTTTGTGGGGTCATCCGCCAAAGGTGCAGCAGTATTGAAAGCATACATGTAGAGCAAACAATAAGGTCTGGAATAGGTGATGTGGTACAGACAATAATGTCTGGAATAGATTATCTGGTACAGACAATAACATCAGTCCCATGTGGGATTACTGGCATATAAGTTACATGTAATCCCATGTAGGATGGATAGGTCAGTGCCGTCGGATTACTGGTGCATAGGGCAGTCCAGTGTGAGATTACTGCTGGATAGGTCAGTCCCATGTGAGATTACTGCTGGATAGGCCAGTCCTGTGTAGGATTACTGCTGGATGGACCAGTCCCGTGTGTTATTACTGATGGATAGACCAGTCCACTGTGGGATTACTGCTGGATAGTCCAGTCAAAGTGGGATTACTGCTGGATAGGCCAGTCCTGTCTGGGATTACTGTTGGATAGATGAGTCTCGTATGGGATTAATGCTGGATAGGACAGTCCCATGTGGGATTACTGCTGCATAGGCAGTCCAGTGTGGGATTACTGCTGCATACGGCAATCCTGTGTGGGATTACGGCTGGGGAGGCCAGTCCCATGTTGGATTACTGCTGGATAGGCTAAACCTGTGTGGGATTACAGCGGATAGGTTAGTCCCATGTAGGATTATGGCTGGATAGGTCAGTGCCATGTGGGATTACTGCTGCATATTGCAGTCCAGTGTCATATTACTTCTGGATAGGTCAGTCCCGTGTGATATTACTGCTGCATAGACCAGTCCTATGTGGAATTACTGCTGAATAGGCCAGTCCCATGTGGGATTACTGCTGGATAGGCCAGTCCGGTCTGGGATTACTGCTGGATAGGCCAGTGCCATTTGGGATTACTGCTGGATAGGTCAGCTCTGTGTGAGATTACTGCTGGATAGGCCAGTCCCAAATGGAATTACTGCTGGATAGATCAGTCTGGTCTGGGATTACTGCTGGATACTAGTAGTTGAGTTCCGTATGGGATTAGTGCTGGATAGGTCAGTCCCGTGTGGCATTACTGCGGGAGAGCTGTGACCTAGGAAAACATGAAACATGTCCACCAAGTTTTATAATCATCCCACGAAAGGTTCAAAAAACTTTCCATGTACAGATCTACATGTAAATTTTTTCCCAACAAAAACCTTATCAATGGAAACGTATGAAGTCTAAACTGCAATAATTAGGACAAAAATTCATATTTAATGTCATATTTCTTAAATAGCACATGCACAGCCTCGAATCACATTGAACTTGGGTAGCAAGTGTCGAACTCATCCAATGAAAGCGGACAATTTCAGAAAACTTTCCATGTACAGGTATACATGTATATACATGTACATTATTATTGGCAGATTACTTAGACAAAACCCTCAAAATTTGAACAAAAATTAATATTTCATCTCCTAAATAGCACAGAGACATCCTCTAATCATAAGAAACATGTGTACCAAGTTTCATAATCATTCAATGACAGCTGACAACTGCAGCAAACTGTGGTGTACAGATGTACATGTGCACTTCAGCTAAACGCAAAACTCAATCATTTGCCATAATTTGGAGAAAGATAGTGCCACGGCACTGTAGCTCATCTGGCTGTAACTGAAGAAAGTAGCTGTGAGAAATTTTTACTAAAGAACTGCAATAGATGAGTTTCTAACTTGTGTTGTCCGCTCTGAGAACACTAAATGATCCATGCAGTAATTTCCTGATAAAGTTTCATGGGAAATCCAAGATGGCTGCCTGGTTGCCATATAAGATTCTTGAATCAGACCATAAAAGGTATCTTGCACAACTAGACCCCAAAGGAAACCAGTGTACCAAATTTGAGAAAGATCCATGCAGTAGTTCCTGAGAAATCGAGATAACAAAGTTTCATGGGGAAATCCAAGATGGCCGCCTGGTGGCCATATTGGATATTGAAATTGGACTAAAGTACATATGTTGTACAACTAGACCCAAAGGGGAATCGGTGTACCAAATTTGAGAGAGATCCATGAAGTAGTTAACGAAAAATAATGACAAGATTTCACTGGCAAATTCAAGATGGCCGCCATGGCAGCCATATTTAAAATCGTATCGACACCGCATGAACAACTTCTGGTGTACTCATTGGGGGGGAACATGCATGCCAAGTTTCAGCTTAATCGGCAAAGCAGTTTCAGAGAAGAAGATGTTTACGGACGACGGACGACACACGACGGACAATCAGGCCATGACATAAGCCCATCGGGCCTTCAGCCCAGATGAGCTAAAAATTAATATATCATCTACCAAATAGAACAGGTACATCTTCTAATCATAAGAAACATGTGAACCAAGTCTCATAATCATTCAATGTTTGCGGACAACTGCAGCAAACTGGTGTACAGATGTAGGCCTACATGTGCACTTCAGCTAAACGCAAAACTCAATCATTTGCCATAATTTGGAGAAAAATTAATATTGCATCTCAAAAATAGCACACGTACATCCTCCAATCATAAGAAACATGTGTACCAAGTTTCATAATCATCCAATGAGAGCTGACAACTGCAGCAAACTTACAATGTACATGTAGAGGCCTACATGTACAATTTACCTAAACAGAAAACTCTATCATTTGCATTAATTTGGAGAAAAATTAATATTTCTTCTCAAAAATAGCACAGGTACATCCTCTAATCATAAGAAACATGTGTACTAAGGTTAATCGGTTTTGATAAATTTGAACAATGAGCTAAGAATAATTCATTGAAGTATAGATGTAACATGACAAAATCTGATTTTCACATGACTCCACCTGACCACCATTTTAAATTTGATCATCATATTTTAATCTTAGGGAAATGCAAATGGATTCAAAGTTGACCTGCATGTAATATGTTGGTCTATGATTAATATAGATCCATCGATTTTGAAAAAAATGAACAATAAGCGGAGACTAATGCCTCGATGTTTTAGGTTGAACCCATATGAGCGCCATTTTGAATTTGACCATCATATCTTAAACTTAGGGAAATGCAAACAGATTCAAACTGACGCAAGGTATTGGGTTATGATAAGAGATCCATCGGTTTTGATAAATTTGAACAATTAGCTAAGAATAATTCATTGAAGTATACGAGTAACATAAAAAGGCCTGATTTTGAGATGATTCAACATGACCGCCATCTTGAATTTGACCATCATATCTTAATCTCAGGGAAACGAAAAATGGATTCAAAGTTGACCTGCATGTAATATGTCGGTCTATGATTTATATAGATCCATCGATTTTGAAAAAAAATTGAACAATAAGCTGAGACAAATGCCTCGATCTTTTAGGTTGACCCCATATCAGCGCCATTTTGAATTTAACCGTCATATTTTAACCTAAAACTATGCAAATAGATTCAACATGAGAGTAAAGTGATATGCTAAGATGTGAAACTGCTCGGTTTAAAAGAAGCACGTTGAGGTAAAAGTTATTCCTTGAGTGTTACTAACAATATGAAAAAGACAAGGGCTGTTTTTTCTGTTGAAATGTCACAAATCGCCAAGACCACATAAATTTGACCTAGCCTCAACCCCTATTCCATCAATATTCCACTGGCAAGCAAGCAGATGTCGAAAAGACATGCAGCGAGCTCCATGAAACACAGTGACTTTCGATTATTGGCTCATGGTCTATCTTTCTAACGCTTTTGTTTCACCCGTTACCTATTGAAACCATACTTACTAATAGCGGTTTCACCTGAAATAATCTCCTGGAAACAATTGGTTAAGAATGCAAGGTACATGTATCATACACAGCTTTAGATTAACCGGTCCTCTAATTGGGATTATACCAGTCTCGTTAATGACGATTTTACCTATAAATAAATATATCATATTTCATACGATAACAATCGTACATTTGAGATGGTCCCGGATAAATAAATGTATTCCTGAATATCTAGCTCACTAGTATTTTCGCAGTATGTTTAGGCCTTAGGAGTAACTGTTATGATTATATGATGATTTTGATACCCAGTAGCTCAAATATCTAAATTTCAGAAAATACCCTGACATGGATAAAACCCACATTTCTTCCAGAAATCTTCAAACTAGAGCACTCAAATTTTCGAAAATATATCACTATGCCATCGTTGGACATCTCATGAAGTCAATACACTTTGACTCAGTAATATAACATATAAAAACTTTGAAAAATGAAAAAGTGGGGAAATTTGATTTTCAGGCGACATTTGAAATTCATCCCTAAGTGACGTCATCCCATTAACATTAAATCAAATATTTTGAATTCAATATATTCACTGATCAATGGTGATTATATTGATGCCTCATAATATATAACAAAGTACACAACAAGGAACTTATTGTTATTTGCATAACCTTCCCCCTATCTTCTATAGAACCAAGGTTTTATGAAGGATACTTCTATTGTAGCCAATAACAAGTTTCCAGTAGCAAGTTGGCGGGGTTGTCCATGTGCAGAGTGTTACTGGGTATCTACAGAATATATTTAAACCCAACAACCTTTTACGGCAGGACTTTGAGTTTTAGCCCTCTGGCTCCCTGGGTATGCAGTTAGTTTGAACATTGCTGGATTGTCGTGAACTCAATGCCCCCGGCATTGTGTAAAGAGATATGGACGGTCTGGCAGAATGCGTCGGTAGTCGACGACTAGGTTGAGGAGACTCGTGAACCACGATCGTGTCGGCCAGAAAGGAGCGAATAGAATAACTTTGCAATTCTCGCTCTCGATCTTTTTGAGAACCATCGGAATTAGTATGGACGGAGGATACGCGTAAGCGTACATTACTGACCACGGAACCGCTAGTGCATCCACGGCGTGGGCCGATGGATCCGGAAACGGGCTCACATATACTAGGAGCTTATTGTTGCCCTTTGTGGCAAATAGGTCTACATGAGGAGTCGACCACTGAAAGAAGACTTGTCTGAGTATCAAGTCGTTCAGCTGCCATTCAGTTGGACGAACTCTCTGTTGACGAGACAGAGAGCCCGCAAGCACGTTCCGTATCCCCGGAATATGCGCTGCTCGCAGGGTCACCTGATGCGTGATGCACCACTGGAATAGCTTCCAGGTCATGAACATAGCTGGGGGATCTGGTCCCTCCCTGCTTGTTTATGTATGCGACCACTGTTGAGCTGTACGACCTTACCAGAACAACATTCTCCCACACGAGCGGGAGAAACCGTTTCAACGCTAGGATGACTGCTCTCATCTCCAAGAGATTGATATGCCCGTCTTTTCCTGCGCGGTCCACATTCCTTGTGCCAGGTTCTCGTCAGCTGTGCTCCCCAGCCGTCCATGGAGGCGTCCGTAAATAGGACTAGACTCGATTCTGGCGGATGCAACGGGGCCCCTGTGATGAGGTTGTCCCGGTTCCGCCACCAGCCGAGGGCTGATAATAGATTTTAGAGTCTATCGGGATTGGTTGGTTCAAATGACCTGTGCTCTGTTTCCAGAAGGACATTAGGTACATTTGTATGGGTCTGCGTCGAAGTGGACCGTAGTTGACCACTTCTCCCAGACTGAACAGTCGACCCAGAAGTCGCAAGAACTCTCTCGCCGGGAGAGCTCGGCAGTTGAAGACCACCGCGAGCATCTCCTCCAGCAGATCTAGGGCAGCCGGCGAAGGCCGAACCCGCCCGATCCGGAGATCGAACTGAACCCCCAGGTGTATGAACAACTGTGACGGGGTCAGTGCTGACTTGGGTACGTTGACTATCCAGCCACTAAGAAGCGCATGGAATAGTGTCAACCTGAAAGGTGACTGCCGTTTCCGACGGTCCCTTGACCAACCAATCGTCGATGTAGGTGCTGATATCCACACCATACCTCCGTAGGATGACCGATAGGGCATCCACTACACGTGTGAAAACTCGAGGGGCAGATGTAATTCCGAACGGTAACGCTTGGAATTCTAATATCTTGCCATCGATGGCGAACCTTTTTGTAGTCCAAATGGATTGGTACGTGAAAGTATGCATCCTTCAAATCCATTGATGCGGCCCACATGCCGACCCGTGCAGATCGAAGAGTTTCCATCTTGAATCTCTCGATGCGAATGTAACGGTTGAGGGGCCGTAGATTGAGGACCGGTCGCCATCCCCCGGTTTTCTTGTACACCAAAAACATCCTGGTGTAAAACCCCGGATCCGTTGCCGGATCTTTCACCTCTACGACAGCCGCTAGGCGAGGAGGGAAGTTATCTCGTCCCGTATAATAGAAATTTGATGGGAGTCTCGAGGTAACGGGGTCACCAGTCGGGGTCCTGTCAGCGGAGGAGAATGGTTTGGAGTGCTCCATTCCATTCGATATCCTTCCGCAACAATCTGCCTTATCAGGCCGTCTGCGCTGTACCGATTCCACAAAGAGGTGAAGTGCGCTAGACGGCCTCCAACCGGCAGTTCCAGGCACCGACACAGAAGTGCCGAGTCCAGTGGGGCCCCCACCCCAAACTCGCTTTGAGCTTGAGGTTGGTGTCCTGGGCAGTGGGGGAGCGCACACTGACATGTCAGGTGCGCTTCCCACCCTTACCAGCGGGCTTATAGGAGTTACTAGGCCCCTTCTTGCCCTTCCCCTTGCCACGGTAGCCTCTCCTGGCTTTCTTAGGCTTCGAAGAGCCGGAGAAAGAGTCCGCGGGCTTGGAAGCGCTGGCTTCGCGCTTCCCCTTAGCAAGGGTCTGGTTTGCTTGACCATGGACTCAAGCTCCTGAGAGTCAATATGACCTTCAGCAGTGTAAGCCTTGAGTCGGTCGGCGAACAGCTTTTGTCTACCGAGAGGTAAGCTCAAGAGGTTCTGCACAAGATCTTTTGTGTCCAGTCGAGACTCAGCCAGGAAGAGTCTCCGTCGGGCAATCTGCACTCTGGCTATCACACTTGTCAGAAGGTCCAACCCCGTTGCAGTAGACAACTGCATACAGTGGTAGAACTCTGGGGGTGCCTGAGGAACCAATAGCGGTTCTCCATCGCCAGCCGGGAGCACCACGAGTTTCGGAATCGCTTCCGCATCCATGGAGTGCAACCGGGACACCGCATCGTCAGCCGTACGCTGCAGGGCAGCTACGTGCGATGCATTTGTAATGTGCAGTAGGTGGCTAAAGGTTCGTATCCCGGCCCGTGCCGAACACTCTGCTGCCTTGAGCTCTTCGTCAATTGACCGGCGCAACATATCGTTTGGATGTAAATCCTCCCGATGTTCCTACTGGTCAGGAAGAAGGCGGACTGCTGTCCATCCTTCGAAGCTGTTTCCATCCGCTTGACTTCGGACGGACGCCCTCTGAAGAGCTCCGTGAACCCGGGTGGTGCCGTACGCAAGGAACGCTTACCCTTTCCCTGCGGCCCCACCGATAGCGCTTCGAAAGCCTGATCCATGGATGGATCTAGCCCTAACGAGATCAGCTCAGGCTGGCAAGCCGGTGGCTGTCCCGTTAACGATCGCTTTGCGGGTTCTTACTGCTCAGTGTTCGGAGGGACACCGCACACTTCGGCAGCATACGCTAGCGACCTAGTCCAAGAGGACATATGGCCGAGCGTAAGGAGCTGTGGGCCTCCCGGCATCTTCTGTTGAGCGGTAGCCCGTAGGAGCCGCATCAATGGTATCATCGACGGCACTCACTTGCTCCTGGTTCAAGTCGACGTGAGGGACGGAGTCCTCTCCGGACGTTGAACCGACCTCCATATCCATATCCTCTAGCAACCGGTCATCAAGGGAGCCGATGACGAAGCTGGATGAAAATCCTAGGTCACCCGTGGGGCGTGACCAGGAGGATTGGATATGTCCTCCATCCAACTCGATCCAGGTCGCATGTTCCCGGTTGAACCATCGACTAGAGTCGTAGGAGCACATGACAGTTCGGAATGGACGACAAGAGTCTCAGACGGGCGGCGCGAAGTCTTGGACTTGCGCGGCCTACGTTTCTTGATCGAAGAAAGATATGATTAAATTAGTGCCAATTAATCATATCATACAGAACTTATAACTACCCACAGTGCCAGCTCTGGGCTTATAGAACGATCCCACACAGGTGTAGTCCTCTCATAGTGTACTACGGACCTCGTGTATACTAATACCGCCACAACATCATAGATGCCACTATGTGTACAGAAACGAGCTCAATCAAAGAAAGTCTCAGTTTTGTGGTATTATAACAAGAGATGGACCCCATCGTAACTGTCCATTCGTAAAAATCAAGCGTACAACACCGTAATGCGCACACAATGAATAGTGATTCATTGTATAGGTATCAGTATATAGCCCCACTTGTACTGTAATACCTCTGCAGCACCACATGTTGAACTACTACACATGTGCAAACGTATAGTTTGATAATTACGGTACACCATACACACAATCAACTGTATATAGTATTGGAGCGAAAGAATGTTTGGAATTTGAAACATTCTAGACGGTATTTTATTTCAATAGCATGCCATAAAAATACCTCGCATCGTTCTACTAAAATACAGACAACAATGTGTATTGTTGTGATTATATACACCGTTCTTTGAAACGTAAACCACAAGTGAGAATATAATGTACAGAGCTCAGCTATTAGAATAGTGTCTACATGTACATGCATTGTTCTGCCAAGGTATGCCCAACTACCTATAGAATATTCGCACAAAGAATTCACAGTAACACTGAAGGTTACGTAACTTCTCTAGCAACGGACTCTATGACCCCGACGCACTACCTCGAGAGAGGTGTGCTGCCGGTCAAAATGGATGCCTAGTAACATGTCAATAAGAGTCCATTACTGGATCAGTAGCGCACAATGTAACCTATGATCGTAAAGCCAATTCCGAGTCGTGCCCTAGCTTGTCGTGCCAGACATTTAACACATTTATCACAATGGTATACGATTTACATTTACAACGTATATATTATTGATATTGATAGCACGAGTAAATCCAATGAATGTATATGAATCTCCTTAGTTTGAGGAGCACTGTAATCCACGTGTGGGTTTAATCATGCTAGATATCAAACTGAGGAGTCGAGTTTTTGGCGGGAACTTAAGCGGTCAAGGTCGCCGGAGTTGATAGAGGCCCCAGCTGGGGGTGTCCGTTTTTTCTGGCAATTTGGTACAAGAGGTTTAGAATCTACCCCAACAGTATTGCATAATATTAAATATTATGCACAAGGTAAGTATAAGGTGTCTTGATATAAAAAGGTATGGGAGGGGAGGAAGGCACTCAATAAATTATTCTATGGGTCATGGAAGGAAATTCTCTTCAATCCATGTTACAACTTTTGGAAGGCCAATAAAATTTCTATGGGTGGTGGGGTATAATTCAAACCTGCCTTCCGCCCCTCCCATACCTTTTGAAATGGAACAGCCCTGATATACATTGTTCAGAACTATGGTACTTCGTATAGAAGAATCAGACATAGTTTTCATGCATCATATCAGGAATGATCACAGTCATTTCCCTCAATAGCTCATTTGACTGCCAGGATTATCAATGAGCAGGGAACTGAATGAAGGAGTCCACTGTTCAACTATATTTGAAAGCTCTGCATGTTGGAATGACACATGAACATGATCAAAATCCACATTTACAAACACATACATATGTGTACATCAAAATACTGAATAAGTTGTAAAACAAACGACCAAACACCAGTTCTTACATAAATATAGGTGTTTATTCAACAATCTTCTTTATCTTGGGGAAATTTATTGTGATAGATAGTTGGACTGGATAGTCAACAACTGAAAGGCCAGGAAATCTTTCATTTGTCGTTATATATGCAGAAAACTACTACTAATGTTAACTCTACTTGTTTGGTTACCATAGTTACTGCTCTGTTAATTTATCAATTTACATCAAAATCCACAGCATTATTCCCAGTGCTTGGTCTAATGCAATATCACAAAAGGCACATTGATCACAAAATAGCAATAAACCTAATGCATGTAGAACCAAAAGCTCAAGAAACACTTACTTGAATACATTTAGATTATTTTCAAACAGTTTACTAGCAAACATTTTTGCAAATGTACCTATACGGTATATGCATAGATATGTTAGTCAGACCATTCCGTTTGCTGTTGTATAAACAGATACAATTGTATTAATACCTACATACCCCTGCCTTATCAGCCCATGTGGATGTAAAACTATAATATAATTATGGAAAATAATATGGTGTGTAAAATTCATTTTAAAAGGCTTCATGGGTGGGTATGTTACTTTCTCAGACTCAGTTGCAAGCTTTCCCAAATATTAAATTTCAAGGTGAAGATTTTTTCTTTGGAGAACTATGATGTATTAAACATACATCTAACAAGACTATTATAACTGTCAAACCATACGACTGTCTACCCTGGTGGAGTTAGTGTTGGGGAAAAAAACAATAAATATTGAAACAAATATACACATAGGGTTATGAATAAAATTATGGCAAGATTACACACCAGGCCTTCAACATAGGAAATGCAAATAACATGGACAGGAAATGTAAATGTTGAAGATTTGTCAGTTGGAGAAGGTTATATTTACAGCTAAGGCCACTGTTAATACTTCGTTTCTCATGACCCGCACACATTTTGTTTTAGGTGACTAATAATTACAATTGTATGTTAATTATTGGCATTGATAAAAAAAGATCAAATCTCGGTTGTTCTCACACCGTCAGAAATATCTTGGTGGCCAGTGCAGAATGGAACAACACCAAGTAGTTTCCAATGTCAGGGATAGACACACGGGAGACTAGAAACATTCTCTAAAGGACTGTAGCTCATAAGGGCAAGTCCTTCAGAGAATGTTTCTGAAGTAAAGTAATGTAATGTTGCTTAAACCAGTGATTAGGTTTAAGCATTGAACTTGAAGTGCACTCTATTGTCATAATGTCTTGCTTGAGGATTCCCTGGTCGGGCTATCAGAATCCCTGCTGAACGACGTCACGGCAAAGAGCTCTGAAACGGGGAAACAGGTTCAACTTCCGATTTTGTTGATCGAGAAAAAGACGATACCTTGAGATATGATTAAGCTAGATACCTATCCGTATTTTAAAGAGGCTCTGAATTAAAATGACGTGCAAGGTAGATGCAATGAGCCATGCAATATTCAGCCATCAAGTCAAAATCTTTTGAAAATGGAGCATATTTGTACTTTGCTGACGAGATTGAAAATGAGCTCTCTCCCTCCATTTATAAATTTGACATGACGCTGTGCTTTTAGCACCATGATGGTGTTAATAAACAGTGTAATTATATCATCATCAAGAAGTTGATTAGTTTAGATGGTAGTTGGTTTAGATGGTAGAGAACTTAATTATTAGTGGAATGATATGCTTTGTTTTCCAGGAATTTTCTGGTAAACTTCATGTTGGGATAATTTCTCGTTGAAATGAACTGTTTGGCACACAAAATATCTCACTAGTTTGATTGTATTACTCTGTGGTCATGATGCCTCATCCTGGTATGTGGCATGTGTAATTTCAAAAGCAAGGTCATGAGAAACAAACTAACACCAGCCTACACTGCAAGAAAATATGCAAAGAAGAACTTCTGTTGCAGTCTAGAAAAGAAATTAATAACTAAATCCTACACTATAAACATGTATACAATGAGACATCATCACTTGAAACATCAGTCAGGCAGACAATCTGGGAAAAATTGTTATCTGCGAAAAATTGAAATAAAACAGATGAGGGGAAGTAACTCTTACTGACCAAGGAAAGATTAAAAGTAGTCTTCTTGAATGGTGCTAAATCATGGTTGTTTTGGCATATTTGGGGTAGGACAATATCCACTGAGATTTATAGGCCTACCACATACTGCTTAAAATAAAGTAATGTCATGCTAATTTAGCTATAGTATTACATGTACCCAACAAATATAGCATAGATTTCAGACTAAACATGACTGAACATGTCCATGACAATAGATTGATGAGGTCCATATACATGTAAGTATGAGTAGAACAGCAACATTAACATTTCTTATCCAGGTTTATATTTTAATAATGAAAGCAGATTTAGAAAATCCAGGTTTGAACACCAAAATAGTCTAAACCTGAACACAGAAAGTTCTATCATGTATAATCTTCAAACATTTTCATGCTGATTAACAAGATGGAATAACTTAGTATGGAAAATATTTGTATGATAAGTAAACAAATGAATAAATGAAAATGTCCAAGTACAAGGTCAGGGATAGGCACAGTGGATCTTGTTTCTACAGTGCAGCGTGAAGATTGCCAGTATACTGAACACTATATATGCAGACTCCAGGCTCAAGCCAGGGCAAAGCTTATTTTATATGTACATCGCTTAATTATGTAATAAGCAATATTTAACAATATGTACAGCTTGGTATAACATTGAAAATTAAAGAATTCATAAATATAAATTTGGGGTATGTACACTTCTATAAATTTAAGATGAATAGGAGGCGAAATTCGAATATCATTATACATTGTACAAACCATAAACCAGGAGACCACGTTGAGTCGAGAGAAATATTGGGTTGGGTCACTATGGGAACAGAAAATCTGTGTCCATGCTCCTCAACTGATGAAACAGTCCATAAAGTCACATATATACACATGAAGCTTTGTTGTTGTTGTTATAAATGGAGGTTTTAACTGGATTCAGATTGGAAAAATTCATCTTCTGTATTCACATTACAATGTAAAG
>JAVTVY010023808.1:0-98270 GCA_036873755.1 Hanleya hanleyi | reverse complement strand
CGGGTTAAGCGGAATTAGACACAAGTTACGAAACGTAACGCCATAGATCTTGCTGGCTACGTTCGTATTTTGCTATCAGCATGCGATATGTATCGCCAAATTTGAGAAACTTTGAGTGGAGGCGCTGGGTGATGTAGCCCAGTTTTATAAGTTTCTGCAACAATGTTTTGTGACGTTGATTAAAACCGTCACACTTAACACAGGATCTAGTACTTTAACATCGTCGTTGGGGCGTGGGATTTGGTATATTGTCACAATCAAGATTATTTCAATCACATAATGACAGCCAGTTTATTGAGTGGTGGAGAAAGCCGGAGTACACGGAGAAAACCTCCGCCTGTCTGCAAGTAACTGGCAAACTTTCGCACATGCACCGGCGGGCTGAAACTCGTGCTGGTTCAGCGGTGTGAAGCTAGCGATCTCTAACGAAACACCCCGGACCACTCGGCCACCCAGGCCCCCAACATCCTCTGGTGGTCATATGAACAGCCATAATCAAACCGTGACTGAAATACATCACCCTCTAGATAACGACTTTACAACGAAACTCATATGGTGTAAGAACAGTGATAAGTGATACGGTTTTGATAACTGGGAACATCTTGATGTCTTGTCGGCACTGTTTACCGCTTCTCTTACAGCAAACTAGCCTATGTATATTATGTACACTATAGTCGTTTTTCTTTGAATTTGGTATTAATGCTGTGATGTGAGTCTTTGTATTATGAACGCGGAAATTCTTTAATGGACGACGGCCGAATTTTGAATGACGGACTAGACGCTTGTATTTGGATTATGAACGCGGAAATTCTTTAATAGGCGACGGCAAAATAGTTAATGACGCACAAAACGCTTGTATATATTAAACAAATATCCTGCTGAAAAAACACACACGCATACATACTACTTATTGTTTCTATATCGATGTATGTCTACTTGGATATTATGGTACGAATATTGTCTCATGGATTCGGTCTTTCGAAAATGCACCACGGCTGACTACTGAGTGCCAGATCTGACGATAGCATTACTATCCATACAGGCCTCGGATTTGGTATTCATTGGAAAGTCTCTATCCATGAACAATATCCACGTCCTTTATCTACAGATATTTTCGAATGATACTACCTGACCCAAACTTTAAGAGTTCAACAGCTTTTATTGATGTCAGCACTGTACCAGGATGTTCAAATTGGAATTCTATAACACTTGTGTCAATAACATCGAGCTAACCGTGCAATTATTACACGATTTAGCACGGTTATGTGAAATATACAAGTGTCAAGTGCAGGTGTTCATTAGAAGATTACATTTCACAAGTCGGGTGCGGAGAAGGACGTCTGCTTTCATACAAGTAACAGTCGAATAAAATAAACAAATAAATTGCAAGACGAATTTCTTTCCCAAGTTTAACTGTTGATTTCATCGTGAAATTGATTAACAAAGCGAAACAAATAGGCATATATCCGCATAATTCCCCAACAGCTGACTCAGCTGACAAAATCACTCCTCATCTGAGAGACCACATAAAAGTGTCCACTGACATTGGCACGATGCCAACCGAGACGGGAGCATCATTCCAACATCAGTGGACGAGTTTTTTCTTAAATTTAAAATGTGTTTTCAACCTGTAATTATAATCTTTGCTGATAATCAATTTGAGTAGTACAATAGAATAGAAATAATTTTTTCACAGGCGTGCTAAATGGTTATTTACGCACGGTTGGTGTGGGAAAGTTTATAAATTATAGACTTTCCCACACTAACCGTGCGTTAAATAACCATTTATCACGTCCATGAAAACATTATTTCTTAAATCCGTACGGGTGGGCTTGATATTATGGCCGCTTTTGATTATGACAGTTTCGTTTCCTGGCTCCTGTAATCCTCAGGGATTTGAACATAATTTTACCGTTTTGAAGTGATAATACCCACTGATTTATTTTTTTCAAAATTCCAAGCTGGTAGGATAACATTTTTCCCGGAAACAGAAATCAATAAAAAAAATATCATACTTTTTCGTTTTAAAGTCTGTAGAAGGATTTGAGATTCAAGCCATGGAAATTATAAGAAAAATGTCTGAACCACCTTTTATCACAATTCTCTTATAACATTCTATAATCCATCGTTGTTGATTTGAATCATTATCCTGAAACAATGGACTCTGAATCAAATGCCACTCTATGCCACTCCAATGCAAATGCATGTAATTGTCATTGCTCAAATTACAACACATATAAGGGAAGTGGGAAGAGGTGCCGACATACTGACTGCGTCACATGACTTCACAGAATAGTCTTCTGGTTAACCTATTCTAAAGCACATACCAAGAATCTAACGATTCGTGATATGTGTTATATCTCAGGTACGCTTTTATTGTACCTGTTCATGTGGCAACCTGGATGATATGACCACACGGCCCCTAGCACCGGCATAAGCGGCACCAGACACTGATAAGGTGCCTAAAGCAGACCACGTTTTCTCACAAAAATAAATTCTCTATCTCAAAGGATTATGATCAGAAGAAAAAGTAATGTCTGAATAGTATATACACGGTCAAATCAAATGAAAGAATTTGAAAAATCGATCTATTTCGCAAAACGACCATAATAGCAATGTTGCTCTCTCGTCGACCCCCAAAATAGTGAGGTAGTTTTCATCTGGGACGCGGGGGCGACTCAAATCAGCTTTGAACACGAAAACACCAAGTCTGCTTCGGAGCTTCAATTCAATATATTTTCTATTTATTTTTAAAAGCTTTTAAAACCTGAAAACTGGACATAATGCCGAGCTGGTCCGTTGCATTCTTGAATCCATATACGTTCCGTAGTCGTTTTAGAGTAGATTTAATATCAGTCACGCTTTCATTGTACGAGTTTCTTTGAACACCAGAGTGATCTTAAATACATAGCTGTAAATCAGACCGGATTCAGCTAATTTTAATACAGGTCAAACCTAATCAAGCCAACCTTTTGTAAAATTTAGCGCCAGTGATTGCAGGCTGTGATTGTATACGTATTTGTTACCAGTGTATGCTATTACATGAAAAGAGGTAGTTGCAGAATCGTCCTGCTTGGTTTGCATGAGAACAATTCAATATTTCAATTTTTACCATCGGAAGTGGTTCGCGGAGTGTATGTTTAGAAACATGTCATTTGTTGTGGACTATAAAAGTAGACAAATCTAGAGTTACGACTATTATTATTGAATCTTTGGGTAAGTGGGGCGGGGGGAGAGGTTCTGTGCCAAACTGCGCCTTCTGCTCATATTGGGGGTAAGCCCATATCGGTAAAGATATATGTGAAAATATTAAGCTTAGTCCGTAAACACTGTAAACGGCTCGTCAAATGTTTATTTCTGGAGTGGAATCTGAATCTCAGTCCTAGGAAATTTACAATTACAATTGACATTGTCTCACTGGAAATATACTTGTAAATAGATTTGGCGTTATTATAAAATAATAGTATGTCTATATTTTAATATCTATTTATATTTTTTATTGTTTCACTTTTATCTGTGTTGGTCGGTGAAATAGCTTGTACAAGCTAATGTTTTATATTTAACTATTGTACCGACGTTAAATAAAGCTTCTTGAACCTTGAAGTAATTCTAGCATGAACATTCAATACCGAAATTTTGAAATGTTGAAAATTGTGGAACTCTTCATATTTGAAGTGACAAATAGCTTTATCACGTGACAGACGGTAGGGCCGGGCTGTCCATTTTAATATAGGCAGTGATGTCTTAATTATGTGACAAATAAGCAACATTCTGTTTATAAATGAAGTGAAATGCCCACTGTTCCAAATACAATACATTTCTGCCACAGAATTGAAACCTGTAATCATACATTTAGATTCATGACTTGAATTCTAGCCCAACCAAGAAATCTGGGTGGCCGTGTGGTCTAAAGCACTAACACCATTATATAGTGGCTGCTGTACGCCGTGTACGCCTGTATACATCATGACAATGGGCCAATACAGTAAGCTATCACAGCTAGTACGGGATGTCTTCTCGTGTTCATGAACTCCAAAATATTAAATTGTTCGATCCATTGATCACTGTAAATTTATGCAAACACTTTCTGTCACATTTCAAAATGTGTTAAAATCGTAATCATTGAGAAACATGCACGAGACTGGCGAGACACGTGTCTCTGATCTAACTTTGTGATATATGCAATGACGTTACAGAAGACTATTCAAACATCAGTCAATGGACTATACCAACGGTTTAGTATAGCTTAATTGGTAAGCTCCTCTATACAGGTTCACATCCAGCTGGAGAATATATCCTAGTACGGAAAGGATTTTATCTTCTTATTCCACTGAAGGGGCAGATATATGTTCTGAATAAGAACATTGTGCATGTATTAAAACTTCCTCGTTTGAGCCGTATCTTCTATCTAACGGTCACATAGGCATCTTTTTCCATGAGATGAGTTGATCGGGCTATAACATCATCGCTGCTCAATACGTGTATCCAATACCACTCCGGCCAGTGCTTCGAGCAGTCTGGACATGAACAGCTACGATAAAAGCGTGACTGGGATACAATGACAGCCGCAGTTCAGAATTACGAAGTCAGTATATGTGCCTGTGTAGGTTCGCTTGAGTTCTTGTAAGTACATCGGCATCTTTTCCCGCCACCCTTGTTATGTTTCGTTTAATTGGTACAGGAAACTTTTGGTAAGTACCAAAGGCCCTCACAATTATTTTAAATAACCAATTGAACAATAATAACTATAGGATATATACAGGAGATACAGGTTCATATACATTGTCTGATATCGTACTCCACAGATTAAACTCAAGAAACGTTAATTATGTAAAAACCATTCAATAGAACCTATAGCTTGACAAGTGTCATTTTCCTCTACGTTGCACATATATGGTGTATTACATTTTTTATTTTTTCGAACACAAGTATTATCCAGAGGATAAAAGACAAACATCGCCCTAAATATATAAATCATACTTACACACGCACAGATATATCTATATCAGACAAATATCGAGCATAGATTCATGTGCACTTGCGTCAACGCAAAACTGTGAAATGCGGAAGTCGATCTTTCTTCGAATCACGTGGCGGACGTTCACATGTTGTAACATACATTTAACCAATTTAAAATTAGGAGATTGTGTAAACCCAATGGCCTCATCTCTGATATGCACACAAGAGGAGCTTTCTTAATACTAAATTTTTTTAACCACGGTCTGGTAGATTATATAATAGATCCTGCTTGTCGTTGGTTTCCTAATTATATGTATTTTGATAACATAGCTAAACACTTCGACACTTCGACCCTTGCACTACTTCGACTGGGACCATAGTCACGTGACGAGTGGTTTCATTGTAGTGAATACATTAATCACTTGTTCCAATCAATTTCACCCATCCGCGATGTATCTTCATTGTAGCACCTTGTATTGGGTGAGGTTCAATTTTTGAAATTGTCCGCTGCAATCTAATTGATATCTAGACCGGTTACCTCCACCGCACATCAAACAGTCGACAGATTACTGCCGGCATTGTCAGTTCAAAATGTTTTTCTGAATCTAGATTCATTCTCCGCATTGTGGAATGTATCAACACCCACAGGCTCGGAGAATGGATAACCATTGCCCAATGAAAGGCGACCTGAACTATGACAACCAATCCGGCTGCTGGAAATATCTAGCAATAGAATTTGAACTCGAATTCAGTCCGTATCTGTGCGAAATTAATACTGTCCGTAACCTGTCTACTGTATGGATATACAGGTGAAGCAACCAGTGTAAAGCGATATGTCATTCAGATTTACAATCCACACGAGATCTACTTCAGACTGATCTGACAGCTTTGATTTGTGATATGGCACGTAGGATCGCCAAACTAACTCATCGGCTAACACAGGTTGGGTTATCCGCATTCCTGGTGTGTTTGTCCTGAAAGTATAAATAACGTTGAGTAAGAGCGAATCCGTTAGTTGAAAAGTAAAATAGACATTCTAATGTTCTGCTCCATAATACGTAGCCTGACCCAAGTGTTTGTAAAAAGACAACCACATCCTTGTACTTTATAGTCGATTTACCTGAATAGAGTGGTGTCAAAGAAGTCAGCGGTGTATGTTAACGCACCAACCACCTCTAAATCGGCGTTAAATCCCCGGAATATCACATGTGAAAGCAAAAGAGTTGTGAATTACTACTAACACAATAGCTTGGTGACACCTGATTGGGCAAGCTCTGTTATCAGCTTTTGAACAGCACATCCCTAGACTGAAGAAGTTGAACTAATAACGGTTGTTATTAGGTTCAAAATTAGGATAATATTTCTTCCAAATTTTATCTAGTTTATCTGTCTGATGGTGCTCTGTATTATCCGTATAAAAAATGAGTTGAGTTCTCTTCTTTCTCGTACGCAACTCGAACATAAAAGATTTATCTCAGAATGAACTTTTTGAGGATTTTTATCACGAAGTTCTGTCTCGATAAAGCACCGATACGAGTCTCATCCAACGAGTTGGACGCGATCTCATTCACAGAAGATAGATCTCATCTTGTGTGCACGAAACAACACACAATGCTTTTTCCATATCATTCTCTTCGACGCCGAATATGAGATATATATATGTAATCATTTCCAAATACGTCTTCGTTTTGAAGAACTAACCTTTGCTCTGCGACTGGAAACCTCTGACCCCTATGTACGAGCTGAGAACTGAAAACAATACGCATGGCATGTTACATGGTAGGGATGCATTACATTGTGAAACGTAGCCAGTAAAGGAAGAAAAGAAGGATGTAATGACGCTAGACGTAAATTGACAGAATTGCAAAAGCTGTTGGTCTAAAGAAAAAGTTAAACCACGACCAAATTGCACAAGTACATGATCGTACATACGTAGGTAGCAATAACAGACAGGTACGGCTAGTGAGATGCAGACGTGAATCAGAATCTTATATGTCATCTACAACAACTCAGAACAAGATAAGTTGAATATTCTGGTACGGTTAATGGGAGATATGCACAGTCAATGAACCGGAAGTACCAGTTCTGGATATTGATTTGTTTGCTCGATACGAAATGTGTGAAACAGATCAACTGGAAATGAAATCACAGCTGTTGATAGGCTATATAGTATTGTTCATCCCCCGACTCAGCATTAGTCATAATATTTATTAAGAGTGGAATGTATTATTTGAATTATAGCATTAGATTCTTCTATACTACGTGAGAACAAGGCCCCGGAGCCAAACCACTCACCAGATGTAGTTATTGGGAAAGTACCGGAAGGGCAACATTTGCCGAACCCGTTGACAATAAAATAATTCGATTCTATGTCCATTTACCTTTCATAAGACACCTTGTTTATGAGTGACTGTCCATTTCTGGCTTTGCAAGACATCTAAACTCGGACGAGGGGAAAAAACTGACCACATCGCCACCATCTTGTATCTATCAGAACGCCGATAACGCGCCACAACAACGCGCGACAAACATCACACGCACAGCGGCGATGTGGCCATCGCCACCATTTTGCATCGATCAGAAGGCCGATAACGCGCCACAACAACGCGCGACAAACGTCACACGCACAGCGACGATGTTGGCAGTTTTACCCCCTTCGTCCGATTTTACAAGTCTTGCAAAGCCAGAATTGGTCAATCACTCATAATCAAGGTGTCTCATGAAAGGTTAGTGGATATAGAATCCTATTATTCTATTTGTTATGGTCAATGAGTTCAGCAAATATTGCCCATCCGGCACTTTCCCAACAACTACAACTGGTGAGTGGTTTGGCTTCGGGGTCTTGTTCTCACGTAGTATAGTAGAAGGCCCCACCGGAGCTATATTTTCTATGGTACACGGGGAAATCGAAAATGCCTCGAAGATAAAAATGCGGAGACCCTGACATGAATCTTACACTTAAATATTATCTATCATTTTACCAGGCGACATTATATTTGTGAAAAATAATAAATTGTATCCATTAGGAACGTAAGAAGTAGTATGTGGGACAATGGGTCAAGATTATATTGTTGGATTGTAGGATGAAAATGCTGCTCATGATCTTGACCTTATCATGTGGTAATAGAATGACAAATACGGAGCTTACATTTCCGATAGGCTCTAACGTTCTGAGTTTTTCCGTTGATGCTCCGTCCTCAATATATTCGTACTCGGAGCCTCCTTCGTTTGCTGGTTTCGGGATATAAATTTGTTGATGATAATAAAATTTCCCGGCGCCCGATTGGTCACTAGTGTGAGTCTGAATAGGTGAATATAAGCCAAGTATTATATTCATAAAAAATGGCTTCCCTGTTCATGATAAAAAAGACAACTGTGTCATCATCGAGTATCAACTTCGAATCTGTGATCTGTAACACTAATAGATAGTGAATTCTAGAAGCAAACCACATTTCTATCGGACACAAGCGCTGAAACTTGGCCGGTTCTCCTTGCGACGCATCTGCCGATTCGTACTGAGGAGATGAATTAAGTATATGTTATTGGTCTTTGTGCTATATGCTTTTGGCTGGCAAGCCTGACAAATTCCCTACCAGACTATCTGTGACCTATTTATGGCCTTCATCTGACAAAGCCCATTTTCGTCATAAATGCTGAAAACTTTCGTTTTGCACGTTGCGTAACGTAACGGTTATTGACATTTTGGCGGAATCACCGGTAGCCAAGGTAGTATATAACTTCTTCGTAATCTCGAAGATCACATCTCAAAAAATTATCACGGTGACATAAATGAGCGAGCGATGGATGATAGTGCTTTTGTCTTCACATTATGTTATTATACATGTATTTATCCATAAATGAACGGTAATTGGGTGCAGACGAAAGAGAAAATACCGACAATTTAAGTTTTCACGTGTGATATTTAAGGATTGCGACGAGCCAGCTCAAAGTCACGGAAGAGTCTCTCTTTTGTGTTACTTGGTCTACAGCGCCTATAATATGTCATCTTCTAGAAGCTCGTTCTTTCAGAACATATTGTTGAATTTCTTCATCTATAGACTAGAAAAAGTTTGTATCGCTTTTCCGCCTTACCGTAATCACAACCAGGCTTGCAGCGCCACAAAGAGAGATTATTATACTTCACGTGAATTCGTACTTTTCTTATTGGTTGAGGGCTTGTCACTTTTCATTCTAAAAAATGTTCAGTGATGATGTAATCATATTTTGCCGTACCGTTGAATAATTGTCATTACCTTGACAGAGCGTTAAACAGTACTATTATTCAAAGAAGACAAAATCTCACCTCGTTGGTATACGAAGGTCGAAATGTAGGATCACCGCCCAGAGCTGGCCGATGCCTCTCCGTCTTCCGAAAGGAAAAGTCTTGAAGCTTCACCTTCCCGTCAGCATGTTTTCCACGATTTGACGAGGAACTGACAATATGAATTGTTAATTAAGAAGAGTAGATCAAAATAAAACATCGATATAAGGATGTTCCATATAGGGATGATCATTGTGGTACGATACATATACTGAAAACGTTGAAAATGCGAATGGGGAAGGAGGGGGGAGGATTTGGCTTTATGTCACACTCAAGGTTGTTTTACTCATATGGTGACAGTCAGTTTGGTTGGTGGAGGATGCCGGAGTACCCGGAGAGAACCACCGCCCGTCGGCAAGTAACTGACAAACTTTCACACATGAACCAAATGGGCTCGAACCCGTGCCGGTTCAGCGGTGTGAGGCTAGCGGTCACCGGCGAAGCGCCTTAGACCACTCGGTCACCGAGGGCTCCGAATGGGAAAGAACTGATAATTCAGTGACATTTCTTGAATAAACATTGTCCTGAGAGTCAGTTTAAATGTGTGTAGATTTTTAAGAATTTTTTCTTTTTTCCAAGAATCTGCGATTCACGTGTAGTGCCATTGTTTTGCGAAATTTAAACCGCATACCTCTAAAACCAACTGACAAGATCGCTTGGACAGGAGAGTATGGGTTTAGTATGGGTTTATCTGTGCTAAGCGAAAGACTCACTCAACGACATAGTTTAATCCTGCCCCACTCGCGTTTATCCTCGCAGATAACATAGACAATGCGTATCCATATATTATCTTATATTATCTTTTCGAATACACTGAAGTTTCATATAGGATCATGGCAATGATTGGCTAGAGACATGACCCGCTATGGAAGAGAACATGATAGCTTCCTCTATCGTTCAGAAGAATTGCAGCAGTGCCATGAATATATTTCCTATTTGACCACGTGAATATAACGGATATATATAACAAATTTTCATCGATAATGGTTGTCCTAATTGGTATTTTTGGTATTGTTGTATGGGTGACTTGGGTTTTTAGTGTGGGGCACATGCAAAAGCACGAGAATAGCAACATTGAGAACAAAACTAATTCAATAGAGCGACTACCCTACAACTACGCATATGAGCGTCATAAACCCATTAATCAACTGATCATTTGGCGCGGAAATACACATGGTTTTGACGTAAAATGTAGACTTCAACATATATCGAATTGTTCTCCTCTCTATGTATAGCCTGGTCTTTACTGAGCACCAGTCTACATGCGTTCGCAGATTTCAATTTGGAAAATTCACTTACTCTGAGCCATCGAGTTTTTTCTTGGCTTTCCGAAGAGTGTATACCAGTACGATGACAACGATAATGAGTATGAGTGCCAAGCCACCGCCAACACCGACACCAATGGCAATGATATGATCTTTTGACATTTCGGACTTCTCCACTTGAATCTCGCATTCGTCACCGCTATGTATATATTTGTCATCATCTGTACATCTGAAATCGAAAAGGAAATAATGAACCTGGTGAAAACATGAAGACATTGAAAATAATGCCCAGGAAACATATGCATGTCAAATATCTATATTTTATTAGCTACGCACATTATTGTCTAGCTTTGCAACGAAATATGGAATACGACCTTTTTCATGTTTATCCTGAGATTTAAAATGCCCTCAGTAAACCCGCGTAGGACTAGCTTACGCAAGTAGAGTTTGAAACCATCGATTTCTCCATCCGTTTGCTATCTTAACTGCATCAAATTATCCACACAAAAAATATATTCAAATGCTTTTGGACCTGCACCTTGATAACATGACCTAAAAGGTGCCTTGACCCATCGGCCTTAAATAACTTGTTCGTTCAAGAATTTTGAACATTGGAGATCAGGCTTCGCCAAGGTACTGATCGTTGTACCAAATAAGTTTTTCCAACATTCTAAAATAGGCCTAGGGCCTGGGCAAGTATGTATGGCAGCATGTTCTCAGTTAGTGCACATAAACAATGTATTAAGCATGAAGCAAGTAACTTTCTAATTTGTTCGATGAGTACTAACTTCTACCACAATGCAATAGATGTTGGCGAACATAAATGTGGCACAAATGCTTACATCGAAGTAAAAAAATATACCGTGCACCTCTGCAAGATACTAAGCATGTTCCATTTGAGTTGTTCATCAAACAGTAACAAAGATATGGATCGGTCAAGTAATTCTTGACGGACTGGATAAAGGGTCATACCGATGTGGAAAATTATCAAAATAGGTATGAAATCTGGCTGTGTACACCGGCAAGGTACCAAGCATCTTTCATGTAAGTTTCGAAGATGTCCACCAAATGGTAAGCCAGATACAGGCCGGACCAGACAATGATGACAGGCAGGATACAATGCCAAAACTCTGTGAGAAATCACCAAACGAATAAGAAACCTGTCAGCCAATGGACATATCACGAATCGTTAGATTCTTGGTATGTGCTTTAGAATAGGTTAACCAGAAGACTATTCTGTGAGTCATGTGACGCAGTCAGTATGTCGGCACCTCTTCCCACTTCCCTTATATGTGTTGTAATTCCATGCAAGTTTCGAAATTGTGCATCAAATAGTATCTCAGATATGGACCGAACAAGAAACTGTTGATTACCAACAAAAAGGGCTATATTTCTATGAAAAATCATTGAAACGCGTGAAGAAACCTGGCAGTGCATATCTGCAAGGTATTAGACATCTTCCATATAAGTTTCGAATTGACCATCAAATAATAACAGAGATATTGTCCGGACAACAACTTATTGACTGACGGCATAAATGGCCAATATAATCGAAACGCATGAAAAAAAATCTGACATTGCACATCTGCAAGGCACTGGCATCTCCCATGTAAATTTCAAAGTTTTCAATCAAGTAGTAACCGAGATATGGTCCGGACAAGAGTGATTGACTGACGGTGAAAAATCACCAAAATGCGTAAAAAAACGATCTTGCACATCTGAAAGTTACTATTTTCCATGTACATTTGTAAGTTGTTCATAAGTAATAACTGAGATAGGGTCCGGACAAGAAATTGTTGACCGACGGACGGCCATACGACCGTAAGACCCTTCTATTGTACGACCGTCTGACCAGGCGCACATGCCGACAAGACCTTGCATCTCGATGGCTGTAACAGAGAATTCAGCTACCCTGAGCAGTTTATTCTTCTGCATATGGTATAAATGTATGCAGCGCGGAATTGAGAGCTCTTCGAATAGCATATGTTTGATATTTCCATGCTGACAGAAAATTGTTAAGGGTTTTTCTCTTGAAAAAGAAAAACATTTTTGTGTTTTCAATTTTTCATCCACACTTATACAGATTTGTGCACAAACGGTGTTCTTCGATTGATGCCGCGGAACTTTTCAACGGACGAAGTTGCGAAGGGTAGGATACATATTAGCATATTAACAGCAAAACAGAAGAAACTATGACTGCGGCCAGAAAATATGAATTTCGTTTCTGTTGACTTTCAGTAACTAGAGGTCTTATTCTGTCAATGCAAATAAGGTAGGCCTGTATACACTCTCAGAAATATTCAGGGAATAATCCTGAATAGATGGGGTTACATATCCACAACTCAATTTCAGGGATTTTACCTGAAATCGAGGGATAATTTCCTGAAATTCAGGTATGTCAACCATGAATTAAAGCTAAATTGTCTGAATTTTATGGGATTTTACGTACCTGAATAGGGTCTGGAACTTATTAATCAGGGTGATAAATTTGCCTGAATTTCAGGAAAAATCCTCTCATTCAGGGATCTTTATCCTGAAATTCAGGTAATCAGTCCTGAATTTCAGACAAAATCCCTGAAATTGAGTTCTGGATATACAACCTCATCAGTTCAGGACTTTTACCTGAATATTTCTGAGAGTGTACCATAGGACAATGTTCTGGGGCAGATAATATCAAACCAATAGACTATATTAACAAATATGCATCAGATACGTTATTGGCACCGTTGACGAAAATTCGTGTACTACTTGACAAAATCTATATTATTTTTTTTGTATAATTTATTTCTCCCTTTCATTATTTTTGCAATTTGGTAGATTGCCACATAAAATAATTATCCAAATCCAGTGTTAGAATTCAAACTGGTGGGTGCTGATTAGAAACATGTAATTGGACTATCTAAATAAAAATGTAAAACAAAGAAAGGCTTACAGGCATTTCGTTTTCCAAGTCTTACTGTCAAACGAGCACGTCCCGCCATGTTGACAATTAACATCAGCACATAAAGAACGACATTTGATGACGTCATCCGTGACGTAGCATTTATGAGTTATCGGACAAGTGATAATTATCTTGTCACAAGATCTTACACCATTTAAAAGATCTACAAGGAAATAGGGAGATAAATATCAGGAATATTCAAGTGCTCGAATGTTCGATTTAATTCAATCAAATTACAAAAAATCGGACAAATTTTTAATAGAAGACTAGTCCGCATTGCTTTAAATTTTTCCGAACGCGTATTGCCAGATCTTAAAACTTGTTTGAAGTGTCAGGTCCGACATTCAAATAATACATCAACATTTAAAATATAACTCAACCTATTTTCTTGCAATAGAAAATTCGTCAACAGTATTTCAATGAAACAGGCAAGATTCAAGGTATCGTTACATTCTTAACGTCTGATCCGTGTCAATGGTTCGAAGTGAAGTGTCGAAATATGGGGTCTCTTTACATTACAAGCGTCTAGTCCGTCATTCATAATCCAGCCGTCGTCCATTAGAGAATATCCGCGTCCATAATCCAAAGACCTATTCCATATTCCACATAACAGTATTAGCACCAAATTCAAAAAGACAATCATAGTATACATAAACATAGGCTTGTTTCCTGCAAGAGAGAAGCGGTCAACAGTTTTCAATGATGCCGGCAAGACATCATGATGTTCCGAAAATATCAAATCCGTATCGCTGATCAGTATTCTTAATCCATAATATTCGTTGCAAAGTCGTCATCTAAAGAATGATGTATCTCTGTCACGCTTTGATTGTGACTGTTCATATGATTACCATGAGGTAACCCCATGGTGTGTTTCCATATAAAGAATAGGGTTATGTATGGAGACCCCATACTTTGACACTTCACCCTAAAACATGTAGATTGCGATTAAACGTCAAGAATTCTTCACATATATTCCAAACAAAGAAACCTATTGTGGTCGATAGGTCACCGATCAAACCTATTCTGGTCGATAGGTCATAGGTCAAACCTATTGTGGCCGATAGGTCATAGGTCAAACCTATTGTGGCCGATAGGTCATAGGTCAAACCTATTGTGGCCGATAGGTCATCGATCAAGGCCGCATGGGATGAAAAAAAAAATCAGAAAACAATTGAAAATTACATTTATGTGAGATGATGCATTAGTGAGAAGTGATGTCTCGGTACCATGACTGAGGTCGAACGGTCAACGACCGAGGTCACTAACCACCAGCAACTCACTGAATCTCATTGTTTCTATTTTATTGACGTAGTCTAAAGGGCCAATTACGCTCTTGTTCTGCATAACTTAGTAGGTGAATGACATCTAAAGCCTCTTGTATCTCTGACACTTACCTTTCATTGAACGTTCCACTTCTTTATTGAAATATCCTTCATCTAATGTACCATTCAAGACAGAGGATAACTTTAAATATGGAAACACAATCTTCTGTATGTCTTCCCGTATGAAACTACCGATAGTGGTCACATTTCCTTCACTGTCAACTCTACTGGCGTCTATGCCAATTTGTAATTGGCCACGATGCTTCCAGATCTGCCGATAAACAATTGTGTTCAATGGGGTACTTGCAGAGTATCAACCATCCAACCAGATTATGTGAATGTCAGTTACTGTTTGTCAATATTGACCCAGCTAACCAATCAACTGTCAGAACTAGCACTTTCGGTTTATCTTTCAGTGCTGTACTGGCTTGGTATCACCGTCGTGATATGACTGGAAAAGTGTTGAAAGGGGCGTTAAATCTCACTCACACACTCACACAGCTATTGTGCAAGCCTCCCATTAAATTAGACTGTTTCAGGTTTCTTTATTGTCTGAATACAACATTTTTAAGTAAAAAACATGTGTCACAGATTCATTCCGGAGACGTATACATGTATTCTAGGGTTATCATGGATTTACGGTGAAATTCGTATAAAATTAGCTTAGTCTCATATATGATTAGCCACCCACACAACGGAGAAAGTGATTAATTTCTCTATTCTCCATCTACATCCTGCACTATATAAATTACACAAAATGTAGTCGATTTTGGTGGTTCTTCTGTCACCTGGACATTTTTGTCTATTGCTTCCTGGGTCATCCGATCCACACATCGGTCTATTTGAATTGAACTGATAAGCGGGATTGGGTACCGGCATCCTCGGTTTTTACCTGAAGTATACTAATGGACTTACCTGACATCAGTAACACTGATCCCCACAAAGCCACGGATTAGCTCGTAAGCTTGGAAGAGCTGCAAAAAAATCAGTATGCATCGAAAATTTGACATTCCAGATTCGTTCGCAGCAGGATATCTCAATGAGACGCTTTTCCATCATATATTCGTCAAGCTTGATCATTAAGACTCTCCCAGGTGGCTCCCTATGAGCAGCAAAATTGATAGCAGTATATGTGAACAAAAATGATTCTAACTCTAAAGTTCACGTCACGCTTCATGCGTTACAGATTATTCAAACATAGCCCATAGATGGGCAAAACCCGTGAAACACTCTGTTAGTATGTCGGCACCTCTTCCCACTTCCCTTATATGTGTTGTAATTTTTACCTGTATATGACGAGATTCTGCTGGTGGACGTTTCGTCCCCGAGGCCCGCCCCCTGTACAGACCTTTTGATCTTTGATATATGTTGGCATTTGTGGGAAGTTGATCCTGGGTCGACAACGGGCCTTACAGACTAGTCTTTTGTGTTAAATGCCGTCATTTTCATCTGACGACGATACAGCTCAACAATCCCCAGTGTACGAGTTATCACAGCGAAACAGCCCACCATTTACCAATATACGAGTTGTCAGAGCATTTCCATCATAGCTCTCTAGATTTGTATCTAATACCGCTTATGCCGGTGCTAGAAGCGTACCTGAGATACAACACATATCACGAATCGTTAGATTCTTGATATGTGCATTAGAATGATTTAACCGGAAGACTATGTGACTGTCAGTATGCCGGCACCTCTTCCCACTTCCCTTATATGTGTTGTAATTGCACCATATGCGGCAATGGTCACCCGATTACAATTTTTTTCCAGCCGAAATCATTAATAGGAAGGTATTTTCTTGTCATTTAGACAGAATTTTCGTAATTTCGGGATTACACTATCTTAGTAAAACTCAGATTCTAGTACAGAAAATTTATCGAGTCCCCAGCAGAATTCGAACCAGCGACACCTAAAATAAGGCGCCTAATCGCCAGCAATATATGTCGGCGATCTAAACCACTCGGCAAAAGGGGCTCCCACAAAAATAGAAGGTAGCAAACGGGTAGTTTGAAAGCGAACATATAGTACCCCTCTGATAGTCGTAATGACTCAGCTCCCATAGCTGCATACGTAGGAAGATATTTTATTCCCATTTAGAAAGTGATCGTATAACAGTATTTTCGTTATTTTGGGATTACACTATGTTAGTAAAGCCCAGATTCTAGTTCAGAGCAGGATTCTAACCAGTGACCCCCAAAATAAGGCGCCTAATCGCCAGCACTATAAGTCGGCGATCTAATCCACTCGGCAAAAGGGGCTCCCACAAAAATAGAAGGTAGCAAACGGGTAGTCTAGAAAGTGAACATACAGTACCCCTCTGAAAGTCGTAACGACTCAGCTACCATAGCTGCATACATAGGAAGATATTTTATTGTCATTTAGAAAGTGATCGTATAACAATATTTTCGTTATTTCGGCATTACACTATCCTAGTAAAGACCAGATTCTAGTACAGAAAATTGGTCGAGTCCCGAGCGGGATTCTAACTGGCGACTCCCCGAGTAAGGCAAGGAGAACATACAGTACCCAGTTAGAATACAAGAAAAAGTTAAATACTAATTATATGAATATACTTCAAAACTAGGGCCATTCGTTTTCTGGGTTATCAAATGGAGCATGTGTCAGTCCACTCAATGTTGTCTGCAGCTAAAAAATGAACACCAACCTATATTCCCAGATGAACAGCTACAATAAAAGCGTGGATGGGATACAAATCATCACACGGATCACTATTGGTTCTTGTGATGTTTTTAGAAATGTGCAGTCATTTCAAGACTCCGGCGTCGTTTTCCACCACCCATATAATTTTGCATTTAATTAATCCCTAATAATTCAGACACATGTTGTATATTGCATGAGTTACAAGCGTCTAGTCCGTCATTCATAATTCAGCCGTCGTCCATTAAAGAATATCCGCGTCCATAATCCAAAGACCGTTTCCATATTCCATATAACAGCATTAGTATCAAATTCAAACAGACGATCATAGTATACATAAACATTGGCCAGTTTCCTGCAAGAGAGAAGCGGTCAACAGTTTTCAATGATGCTGACAAGACATCATGATGTTCCAAAAATATCAAATCCGTATCGCTGATCAGTATTCTTAACCCATAATAATCGTTGTAAAGTCGTCATCTAGAGAAAGATGTATCTCAGTCACGCTTTGATTGTGACTGTTCATATGATCACCATGAGGAGCTTCAAGTACATGGGTTCATACGGCCCCTATTGACAGAGGATAGCAAAGTGTGATATGGGATATCAACGTTGAGCATTGATCCCCATGTCTTCGGAGCCTCACTATGTAATTAACCGTGAAATAGCAAGCGTCAAATCTGACATTCAATATGCAATCGTCGTCCATAAACATTTCTCGCGTCAATATTCGAAAGAACTATAGCCAATTTCAAATATGTAGGAAATAAAAATAAAAATAATGGTTTCCTACAAGATAGTAGCGGCCAACAGTTTTCACTGGCCTCAGCAAGACATGAAGAAGTTACTTACATAAAATCCTAATCACTGACCGTTATTCCTTATCCAAATGAATTTTAAGTCGTTTTCCAGAGTAATTAGCTCAGTCGTGCTTTGATTGTCACTGTTCATTGGAACACCATGTAGCACACATGATATTTAAACGGTCCCCAGCCCTAGTCCATCAACGTGTCGGGTTATTCATGAATCATGCGCAGCTATTTGAGAAACATAAATTTATATCAGCTTTTTGACATGCATCTGAAATGTCGAACAAATAAATATAATACTCACTACAAGTGTTAACTCTTTTATGTAATATCCTTGTAGCTTCTCGTCGTACGGACTTGTGGTTGTGATTTTGATCGATATATCCAGTTGGTACAAAACTGGAAAAAGATTTGATTCGACTAAATTTAGGCAATGAAAGTTTTACCTTAGAATGAATTGTTCACCGATCTGTTATCATGCCTTAACAATACAGTCTGAAAGATATCCGTTAAATGGTTTCACGATATTTTTTGGATTTTTATGAATACCATTTCAGCAACCACCTCGCTGGGGGTCTAATAATACCCCAGCCACCAGTCAGATATTTGGACCGGATTCCCGGCCGGGCGCACATCGCCAGCAGTGACATCATATATAGTGAGATCGATGCTTGCCGAACATTTCGATTACTTTTCAAGTCTGCATAATACCTTTGTTGACCTAGCGTTAAAAAGAATTATCTGGAGATTATTTCCCCTGTTTATTTGGACAGAGCATATGAAAAGTAGTTCGCTCGTGTGCAACACTGGAGGAGTTGTTCGGCCGGATTCAAACTGAACAGTGCGTACGTGGGTTTCCCCCTATACGTCATAGCAACGTAGTAAAGGTCAACTTCCGCTACCGGAGGCAGGGATGATAAATGAGCCTGCGAAATGGAGCATGCGATGTGGGGAGGATGACCATTTCAGTTGATTCATGAGCATATTTAGCAGCTAATGTGTGAAAATGTCATTTGGTTCTTATTCCTGTCTCAGACAACGTACATCAAAGAACCACACAGAAATTTAAAAAAAAATCTAAAATGTTAGCACTGCATAGAAAACTTGAAATTTAAACTTAAAATTTAAACTTGAAATTTAAAAATATATATTCAACAAATTGACATGGTGTATAGATAATCTTCACATTGAAGTCAAAGAAGTTCAAAATTGATCATAATTTTGTTCAAATTTTGAAATTTAAACCGAAATTTTTATGTTGAAATTGAATATTCAGAATTAAAGCATTTAGGTAAAAAATAAATGAAGTATCGTGATAGGACCATTGAAAATTGAAATCAGCTTTGAAGAGAAAAAATATTTTGCTCAACGCCAATACGCGTGGGCGTTCACTGAGACAGACAGACGGACGGACATCAGTGTGATCCCGATGTCAAGATGGTCCCAGTTACGATAGAGCTTCGATAGGGGATGCTCAAGTAATCTGATTGCATTGGACTATCTTGCCATTTGAACCTGAGCTATGTTCCGGGGTTATGCCACATAAATCATAAGAAGCTCCCAGAAGTATACAGAAATGAATGACCTTTTATCATATCTCTACAACAGACAGTATGGAAACTTAATATTCTAAAACACCGATAGACTGTACGTTCACCAGGTTGATTCTGTATAATCTGAAATTTTGTGTGATATGCTTAACTTCAGTGCACAGTTTATGAACGGAATATCATGAAGAAATTCCTGTATTTACATAAAAGTCCGTATTTGATAAGAAATTCAAATATCATTTTCTTCAAAATGCCTTAACGGTTTTCTGAGGCCATTCGAAATCAGAAAATCTAATAAAAATAGAGGGTCCTAACACTTTATCTTGAAAAGAGGATATACGTATATAGTCAAGCAAAGTTTGTATAATATGGCCAAGTATAAGTTTGAGTGCCAGCATTCCTCTGTGTGGGGCCTTGACTAATGTAGGACACATTACCCAATTCCACAATCCTTCACAACGTTTCTCTCTCCAGTTCATTTTTTCTTTGTTTTATTCACTTTGGTTCAGATATTCGTATTTTGGAAGATACAGCGAAATATGTTTCTTAACCCTACCTGGCCGCGATGAAAAGTGGGCAAAAACTATTTTATTTCACACCACATTAATATTTACCAATTTGTCATGCAGTTTTTGTGGAGAAATTGCAAAAATAAAAAATTCGGAAAATCTGACCGAAAAATCGACCAAAAAAGGCGTTTTTAAAAATGACGTCACTGTGACGTCATCAAAGCGGCCATCTTGGATTCTCTTACATATTGTGGTAGAGCCTGAACCAGGGGTATAGTGTGACAAGTTTCAGCCTCCTAGCTCAAGGGGTAAGAAAAATAATTAGGGGGGTCATTTCGCCTCCCCCCGACCAGGCCTGGACAGGTCCCACAAAGCCCAGGCCAGATAGGATTAAGGGCAACGTAGAACAATCTATATTTTCTGACTGTTTGCCATCTGAATAAGGTACCCTTTTAATCTGAGTTTTCTGTTCATGCCGTAAACATTAAACAAAATGAAATCAGATTAACTTGAAAGATTAAGAACTAATTTTACCTACCACTCGAGGGTTTTGCAAAGACCCCAGAGGAAGTTCCCTCGGTAGCATCCGTGAATTTGAATGTAATTGGAGCTTGAGTCGTTGTTATGACGGGAGGTTGGCTCCTAGTTGTCATACTTGTTGCGACAGGAACTTGGGTTGTGGTTACCGAACTGGTTATGACGGGTTTGTTGGTCGTAGTTGTTTCACGAGTTATGGTGGGTTTGTTGGTCGTAGTTGTCTCACTGGGTATGACGGGGGCTTGTGTCGTAGATGTCGAACTGGGGATGACCGAAGTTTGGGTCATGGTTGTCGCCCTGGTTATGACGGATTTGGTGGGCGTAATTGTCGCACTGGTTAGTACGAGACTTTGAGTAGTGGTTGTCGCTCTGGTTATGACTGAAGTTTCGGTCATCGTTGTAACATTGTCTACTACGGGAACTTGGGACGTGGTCGACGAACTCCATATGGTGAATGACTGGGTCGTGTTCGTCGCGTTGTTCACGTCGGATGATTGGGTCGTCGTCATCGCACTGGCTAAAACGACTGCTTGAGTCGTAGTTTTCCCACGGTTGTTCTCACCAATGGTTATGACGGGAGCTTGGGTCGTAATCGCCGCATTGGTTAGGACGGATGTTTGGTTCGTGATCACCGCATCGGTTATAGCGATACGTTGGTTCGTTGTCGTCTCATTTGTTACGACACGAGCTTGGTTTGTGTTCGTCGCCTTGTTTACGACGAGACCTTGGATCGTGGTAATCACATTGGTTTCGACGGCGCCTTGGATTGTGGTCGCTGCATTAGTTGTGGCAGAAGCTTGGATAGTGGATGTTGCATAGTTTTCGACTGGAACGTTCGTCGTTGTTGATGTTGTCGCATCCATACCGGCGGGAGATTGAGCCGTAATCGTCGCTTTTATTGTACATGCACATGTTACAACCAACAGGAGCGATAGGATCATTTCTGGAATATATCGCTCTATGCGTATCTGTCATTTGGAAAGTAAAAAAATACTATTTTTTAAACATCTTTTAACAGAGTAAACTGCCCAACATGTTAGGGTAGACCGCTTGTGTAAATAATAATATTTATCTTTTTAAATAATTTGTATTTTTCCATTGATATGTGTTACATGTGCGAAAAGAAAGAAAAAATGGATAGGTTCGTGTAGTAGCTCATCCTGACAGTGTGTAATATATATATATATGTACAAAATGATATTACAAGCGTCTAGTCCGTCATTCATAATCCAGCCGTCGTCCATTAGAGAATATCCGCGTCCATAATCCGAAGACCTATTCCATTTTCCATATAACAGTATTAGCACCAAATTCAAAAAGACAATCATAGTATACATAAACATAGGCTTGTTTCCTGCAAGAGAGAAGCGGTCAACAGTTTTCAATGATGCCGGAAAGACATCATGATGTTCCAAAAATATCAAATCCGTATCGCTGATCAGTATTCTTAATCCATAATATTCGTTGTGAAGTCATCTAAAGAATGATGTATCCCAGTCACGCTTTGATTGTGACTGTTCATTTGAATACCATGAGGATCTTGAAGTACATGGGTTCATACCGCCCCTATTTTGCTATCAGCATGCGATATGTATCGCCAAATATGAGAAACTTTGAGTGGAGGCGCTTGGCGGTGTATCCCTGTTTTATAAGTTTCTGCAACAATGTTTTGTGATGTTGATTAAAATCGTCACATTTAACACAGGATCTAGCAAATGCTACTAGGCGTGATATGTATACGCCATATGCAGGTCCCACTGGAATATTACTGTACAGAAAGGGATAGTTTACGATGTCGAAATTGTAATCATCTCTTTTGTCATAAAGTCGACGAGAGAGAAGGCCCGCTTCATTTTTATAGAGATATAGGTCTAAATACGATGTGCCTGTAGGATTATCTGTAGTTTCCTTCAAATCCAGTGAGGGTGGATATATATCCTTCACTGCGTCATTTATATAGCGATTATCCACAGCGAGAAGATCGTCTATATAGCGTTTGGTGAATGAGAAGGAACGGGCTTTGAATGGATCTGTTTTGAAAGCGCCTGCATATAGTCATATTCATAAGAGAACAGGTATAGGGCAGTCAATAGGGGTGCACAATTAGTACCTATTGGAATACCTATATGCTGTTGATATATTGTGTTGCCAAATTTTACATAGATGTTTCTATATTCCATATAACAGTATTAGCACCAAATGCGAAAAGACAATCATAGTATGCATTCACATAGGCTAGTTTCCTGCAAGAGAGAAGGGGTCAACAGTTTTCAATGATGCCGGCAAGAGTTCATGATGTTCCAAAAATATCGAATCCGTATCGCTGATCAGTATACTTAATCCATAATATTCGTTGTAAAGTCGTCATCTAGAGAATGATGTATCTCAGTCACGCTTTGATATTGACTGTTCATATGAGCACCACGGATCTTGAAGTACATGGGTTCATACGGTCCCTAGCCCCGGGTTAAGCGGAATTAGACAAAAGTTACGAAACGTAGCGCCATAGATCTTAGATCTACGCTCATATTTTGCTATCAGCATGCAATGTGTATCGCCAAATGTTTCGCCAATATACTCTATTGTCGACATCTTAGAAACTGTGAAACTATATGTATAAACTAGATAAAGATTTATTACGGTTAATAACAATTGACGGACTACGGAACATTATAGTCATTGTTTACTTATGCTGTCCTTCAGTCCAACATTGACAATGGGACGTCTTCATTAAAAGTTCTAACACCGTCGCAGGTCGCCTTTTATCTTCACACTGGTTGTCTATTTTCAAACCGCATGTAACGTATCTGCCTAAGAAAAAATGCGACATTGGGACTGCTCTGTCGCATGTAGGTTACACCCCACTGAATCATTTCTTGTACCGAGGGTTATCCCGCAGAATAGAAGACCCACTACAGCGATTGGACCATAATAATTCCGGAAGTGAATTGTTTTGTGTAATACTTTTCTGTATATCTCTCTACAATATCGCCATGGTGGTTTCTATTCTACGACATACCTTTATCCAGAAAAGGTACATAAGGTCACATCAAGTTTTTATATGTTTGAAGCCAAAAACCAGGCTTTCTGACGATATATGTTATTAGTCGTCGGGAAATATTGAGAATAGAGTTTTCTGGACATGTTTAGGCCAATTTACTACATAAATAGTCAGGAGATCATTTGATGGTATGCAACCTGAAGGCACATGATTGGAAATTTGCTGAAAGCGCGTTAAATCCTATTCACTCACTAAGTCATCGCTGTGCCATAGCCTTCATCAAAACGGACCATGCGTACGTTTCTGGGGACAGTCTTGTGATATTTTTAGCCCACCATCACCAGATGGTGGGCTGTTCAGATCAATTTTCGTCCGTGGTCCGTCGTCCATCCGTCCGTCCGTCGTCAGTCAGTCCGTCGTCAGCCCGTCCGTAAACAATTCTTGTTATCGCGATTTCTCGGGAACTACTGCATGGATCTTTCTCAAATTTGGTACACAGGTTCCCCTTGGGGTCTAGTTGTGCAAGATATCTTTTCTGGTCCGATTCGAAAATCCAATATGGCCACCAGGCAGCCATCTTGGATTTCCCCATGAAACCTTGTTATCGAGATTTCTCAGGAACTACAAAATGGATCTTTCTCAAATTTGGTGCACAGGTGCCTCTTGTGGTCTAGTTGTGCAAGATATCTTTTCTGGTCCGATTCGAAAATCCAATATGGCCACCAGGCAGCCATCTTGGATTTCCCCATGAAACCTTGTTATCGCGATTTCTCAGAAACTACTGCATGGATCTTTCTCAAATTTGGTGCACAGGTTCCCCTTGGGGTCTAGTTGTGCAAGATATCTTTTCTGGTCCGATTCGAAAATCCAATATGGCCACCAGGCAGCCATCTTGGATTTCCCCATGAAACCTTGTTATCGCGATTTCTCAGAAACTACTGCATGGATCTTTCTCAAATTTGGTACACAGGTTTCCCTTGGGATTTAGTTGTGCAAGATACCTTTTTTGGTCCGATTCTAAATCCAGTATGGCTACAAGGCGGCCATCTTGGATTTCCCCATGAAACCTTGTTATCGCGATTGCTCAGGAACTACTGTACGGATCTTTCTCAAATTTGGTACACAGGTTCTCCTTGGGGTCTAGTTGTGCAAGATACCCTTTCTGGGCCGATTTGAAAATCCTATATTGTCGCCAGGCAGCCATCTTGGATTTCCCCATGAAACTTTGTTATTGTCATTCCTCAAGGAGTACTGCATGGATCCTTCTCAAATTTGGTACACAGGTTCCCCTTAGGGTCTAGTTGTGCAAGATATCTTTTCCGGTCCGAATCGAAAATCCAATATGACCACCAGGCGGCCATCTTAGATTTCCTCATGAAACTTTGTTATCGTGATTTTTCATGAAGAACTGCATGGATCTTTGTCAAATTTGGTACACAGGTTCCCCTTATGGTCCAGTTGTACAAGATACCTTTTCTGGTCCGATTCCAAAATCCAATATGTCCATCAGGCGGCCATCTTGGATTTCCCCATGAAACTTTGTTATTGCGATTTCTCAAGAACTACTGCATGGATCTTTGTCATATTTGGTACACAGGTTCCCCTTGTGGTCTAGTTGTGCAAGATATGTTTTTCTTTCCGACTCGAAAATCCAGTATGGCCACCAGGCGGCTATCTTGGATCTTCTCATGCAACTTTGTTATCGTGATTTCTCAGGAAGTACTGCATGGATCTTTCTCAAATTTAGTACATAGGTTCCCCGTGGGGTCTAGTTGTGCAAAATGTCCTTTTCAGCCCGATTCGAAAATCGAATATGGCCACCAGGAGCCCATCCTGGATTTCCCTATGAACTTTATCGTGAGTTCTCAAGAAGTACTGCATGGATTTCCTCAAATTTGGTACACAGGTTCCCCTTGTGCTCCAGTTGTGCAAGATACCTTTTTTGGTCCGATTAGAAAATCCAATATGGCCGCCAGGTGGCTATCTTGAATTTCCCTTGAAACTTTGTTATCGTGAATTCTCAGGAACTACTTCATGGATCTTTCTGAAATTTGGTACACAGGTGATCTAGTTGTGCAAGATACCTTTTATGGTCCGATTCGAAAAAATCCAAGTTACGCCTCAAATTAATACGGTATTCCCGAGTTGCGACGTTGCATCACACGGGTCGGCGGATCAAACAGTGGGACATATTCTATATAGCGGCTATAGAGAATATCCATACCTTCACCTTCCATATCAAGAGGTTCAAATAATTTGGAATTAAAATGCATTTCTTCAAATTTTAATCAGTTTTCTTTAGTCCAGTGAACTGCTCCACTGTTTCGTCTACAGCAATCTTAATAAATTAAAATCCTATATGCTTCTCTATCGTATGGTCGCTACAGAATCTTATGCTCGCCGATCTCCCTCCGTGTTCTGTGATGTCATGTCATGAATATGCAGTGCTGCAAACGGACCAATCACATCCGTTTTAGTAGCGGCATTTCCACTCCCAACTCGACGCTCAGCCTAACCGAGAAAAGGTGACATCGGCTCCCGCGCTGTTTCATGCCAGATATCTGGATTAAATGACATCAATTTAAATGGGAATTATACTATCTATAAATGACGGCATTATGACAGGGAAAGTCCTAAAAAAGCAACAACGAAATATCCGAGCTAAGTATGCATGCAGCGCACAACTGTCAGCTGGAAATGAGAAACACTGGGTCTGAGTAAGCGAGCGAGCGAGCGATCAACCCCTTTCAAATTCACAACGTATCGGCGAAATTTCGGACAGAAAAGTCGACTCGTTATAAGAGACATTTTAAAGTCTGACATACCTTTGTACCTACTGTTACCTTTTTCAGTCGGATTAGGGGATAATTTCGCCAAATATTCGCAAAATTTTGCCCATGAAGGGTCCTCGTGGCTGCTGCCCGAGCTATTTTTCGCAATCGCTGGACGAAGAGTGTCTGAACAGGTCGGTGGAAGTAATTTCGTCGAGCGACTGAATTCTTTCTGTATATCGGGTATTTTCTCTGCAATATTTCTATTTCATCATTGTGGAACTTCATCAGAAAATTGATTGAATCAGTAAAAGTAAATCTCGAAATCGAGAATCGAAAAGAAATGTTGATATTTCTTGTTTTACCGCTGTAATATTCATGATTTAGGTATACGAAGTACCCCTATAGAGCCTATAGTCGGCTGTATCGATCAACTCCGAGTCATGTCACCAGAGAATACAGAAGATGGGCTACGATTGGTCAAGAGTTTGAAGTCCCAGATGTAAACAAAACACGAAGGGAGATCGGCGAGTATAAGATCCTGTAGCGACCATACGATAGAGAAACATATAGGATTTTAATTTATTAAGATTGCGTCTACCGACGGGTCGGCTACAAGAAGGGACGTCACTCTTGTGACACAACGTTACAACTCCACAACTGTAGACTACTGTGTGTTTAGATCCAAGGGAGATAATCAGGATTCAGACACTTTCGAAGTTTCAACATTACTGCGCGGATCCCTTCAGTATTAAGTATTGTGCCATCTTACTATTTTCGAGCATGGTTAAAAGAGATATCTCAAACTAGCCCAATAAGCGGAACAGAATTAACATTCGTTCCTAATTATAAAATCTTAAGTACGTTTCATAGCTCACGCCAAAGGGTCAAAGAGATTTGTCTTCGCTTCCAGTACCCAATGATGACACGTACAGGAAAAAATACTACAAAACGAAGACGAAGGATCCTACGGACATTCACTTTCAGACTAACTTTGCTCTTTTCTCTTGTACTATAACAACCGAGATCAAGTGCAGTTTCTAGAAATCTTGAAACTCCATAAACTTAGAAAGATGATATCTTGGTGTTTTCCAGTGTCACATTTTCGATCTTTTTTCGCTCAGATTCGAAATTCTGTAAACAAAATTACAAATCAATCGTTTGTTCTTAGTAACAATGGACAAAAAGATCCTCTTGTCATTAGCTTACAATTATCGGACAATGGTGGGCGCCAAGATCCTTCAGGATATCTCGTTTTTATTTCTTTCTGTTCCCTTTTCCTTTTTTGTTGTTTTTGTTTTTTTGCTTTTTTTTTTTTTTTTTTGCCGCATCCAAGAGGGGTCGTTTGCGCCTGACGACCCCCTCCCCTAGCGACGCCCCTGGATTGACACCGTGATTTGCTAAGTATGATTTTAAATGGTGTTCAAAAATATGGTCAAACAAAATTCTCATAATACTTATTGTTCAGTTGTTAGATGGATTATGAAGAATGTCAATAAAATGTAGGGGAATCCCACAAAAATCCTATGTACTCATTTCCACTTTGAAAACGAACCGACCCACTTCGATGATTGAGATAATGACCAAGGGTATAGTAGCCGATCATTATGTCAAATGTTTATGTTTATGGATAATCGTGAGTTCTTTATTATTCATGCAAGAAATATTGTTTGTAGGGTTCCCGAAAATGTATCCCTATGGAGAAATGATGATACCATATGTGTAATGCGAGCTAATAATACAAGAGAGAAGCCGTCAGCAGTTTTCAATGATGTCAACAAGACCTGATGATGTTCTTTTAATAAAATATTCATCACTGCCCAGTATTTTTTGTGGGGAAAAAACTATTTTATTTCCCATGCAGTTTATCGTGCAGTTTTTGCGTAGAAATAACATAAATCAAAATTTCAAAAAAATCTGACTGAAAAGTCGCCCAAAATATGCAATTCTTTTAAAATGACCTCACTGTGGCGTCTTCAAAGCGGCCTGGTGGAGCGCGACCCACGGGTATAATGTGGTCATTTCTCAGCCCTTTACCCCAAGGGATAAGAAAAATATTTAGGGGACCGAAATAGCCCCTCCAGGACTGGACAGGTTCCAAAACTGATGACTCTTAGAATTATGATTGTAAGTAGATACTCTTTCCTGTGCTATTGTGATGATCCACCTCCCTTGACACCAAGGCTGTCACTGAATACTGAGATGTAGAGGTTTTAGATGAATATCTTTGTTAGATTCAATATACAATTTCTTGCATTCTTTCCAAGTTGATGTATATAAACTTGGCTTTCTATTATCAAACGTTATCTACAAAAACAGACGTGTCTGCTGAGGATCGTTAAGGTGAGGTAGACCTGTGCCACTACATTCTGCTGTATGTCTGACCTGCTCGAATCCATCCGTGCTAGCGTCGTAATGGCAACACGCAATATATGATCTCTTTGATGTTCACTTGAACTGTACCAATCGGTGTTACAGATATACGTTCGGATCGGAGTGTCCTCTAATGAATGAACGGCGCAGCGCCATTTTTCTTCACCTATACTTCAAAACATACATACCAAATTTCAAATACCCACTATAAATAGTTTTCAAGAAATAAAGGGTTTTCTTTATAAAACTGGGGAAACAAAGTAAAGAATTTCGTGAATTTGGACACACAGATGGGATGCATGTCCTTAAACCAATCCATGACAAGAGCCTAATATTGAAGATAGCAATATCAAGATTTATTCTGATATAACCAAGAAAATATATAGCACATATATGGCTTTAATATCATAAATCAATTTCAGCATTTTGTTAATTTCAAGGTACACGTATCACTTCCTTATTTCTTGGCTGTTTATCTTAGTCTTCATATTGCATTCGTTACCATGAATATCCAGGTATTTGACAGATTTTGCTAAGGGCCCCTTGAATAATACTGTATAACTAATAAGTTTGTAATAATCACACCCGTACATATATATTGTCACGTTCAGTACTAAAGCGCCTCGTTACTATTGATATTTGTGTCACACAAATGAGCCACTCTAAAACTATAAATGGCGGATTCGTGAAAATGTTTATCTTCCCGACGAAATAACAGCCTGCATTCTAACACAAAAAAACTGTATAACACATTTATCACATTGAATGGTTATAACATAATCATCAAGCCAAAAGAAGGCATAAACAACATTGAAAAACTAGCCACGGATAGCGTTGATTCCTTTTTTCTAGTAGCTGTGGCCTGCATGTATGGGTCACAGGCGGGTTATTGACGGCGTTAGCATATTTGCACGCGCGTCCTTGGGAGCGTTGATATAGAGGGTATACAATGCAATTAAGGATGTATATGTCTTGGAACAATTACATATTGATGCACGTGCAAAATACAACCATCTAAACAATTCTATCTAAGGTTGTTCTACTACGGCTATGAGGTGGGATTTCATCACCCAGAGCTGCAAAACTGTCTGTTCTGTTGTCATCAGAGAAGTATCATATGCCCACCGTTGCTAACGCAGACAAGACACCATGGCATAATATTCGTCTGAATTCTGCATAAAGAGTTAGTTAAGATGAAAGTTAATCAAAAGTGTATATAAAAGTGTTAATAAATCGCACCACTGGTACAAAAACAAATTTGTTTCTTGCCGTAAACTACTGTGAAATATATTTAAAACAAACTGCAGAATTGCTGGAATGGCTTGTATAATAAAGCATGACAAAATTGAACCATATTATTGAATACACTTCCAGTTAAAATAAGAGCAAGGCATTGGGATGAGAACAGTTGGTTAAATAAAGTTATTAACTATATACTAAAATTGAAATTTCCTTAAAATCACCGAGATGAAGGGAACAACTGCCTCAGTTACCAATTGGTGAAATTCTCCCCCTCGATGGCGCATTGCTCATAGAAGGCACATTAATTGCTCACCCGTATGTCGATAGAGATTTGCATTACGAAAACCATCTTTGGGTGAACACAAAATGTATCACAATTATTCTGACAAAAAAGGGTATAGCACTAATTGAATAAGATATATTGAATTTGTATATATGTATAGTACATGGCAGTGTGACTAACGTCACAGGACCTACGAAGTAGAGTAGGCATTAGGACGCGCGCACTGAACTCTGCCTGTATTAAGATGGGCACAGCCCAAGTCACCAAAAATCACCAGAAATTTCATCAAAAGTAGGTCAGCCCAGAACTTGCTGGTAACAGTCCTCTAATGCACCTTCATGCAAAAAATCAAGGTTCTAATGTCAACGGTTCTCCTTATTTTTCCGCCGAAAGGATTCGAATGGACTCACTCACTGACTACCGGACAATTTGCAGATGGTAGGAATATTAATATATTTACATTCCGAAGACTGGCCTTTACTCTCTGATCATGGATTCCAGTCTATGTACGTGGATGAAACTTTGGCCGCTGTATAAAATACTGAAATACAAAACAGTCATGTAAATGGCTTTGTTACGCTATATCTTGCATATGACTGGTCTTTCGGGGAAACGTTGTGATTGGTTGGATGTTCTTTCAATGAGGATGCCGAATTTCGTTTTAAAGATTTGAATTGGCCAATCAAATGTTTCAAACCAGGAAAATATCACTTGAAGCAGTGCAACTTTCTTGATAATCCACACGTTCCAGTGACTCTCAAGAATTTTATCAGTATGATTCACCAGCCCTAAGTAATGAGAATTTAAATTATTTAATATTAAATAGTATACAGAATAGACACAATACGGAGACAGTTTTGTAAAGAACATGTCAAATCGTATCTCTCTTGACCTCATTTTGTTTAAGTATGCCGTATAAAATTTCTTGACCATCTATCGATTATCTACTTATCTATCTATTTGCTTTCAGAACACAATTTTGTCAGCTACTGAAATAAAGGGTTAATAGCGTTCTTTCTTGCCGTATATAATTTGCCTATGTCTATTCGGGCTTCAGCAGGTGAAGGAGCATGCTTCGAAATGAATAAAAAGCAGGTCTGATTATCAACATCCAAACTGACCCACATATATCAAACAAATGACAGAATATATGTGGATGAGCAAAGGTGGGCATGGTTGTTGTATAGGCTACGTAAGACCTAACCTGAAAACCCGTACCTAAACACTGCTACACTGTCGGAATGTTTGGGTATAGACTTGACGTACCCAAAATAGTTGTGTCAAAAGGACCCAAAATACTTGGGTCAAAATGGAATCTGACCAAAACTCTTTGGGTCCGTCACATCTATACCCAAAAATATCTGGTGAATTTGACCCAGTCCTTCTGATAGTGTATTTTGGTCTAGTGATAGCCTCTAAATAATGTCAACTGTGGAATTAGTACTGGAGATTCTTAAATTTCTCTGACCTTACATCTAGAAGGGCGGATTATAGATAATAGTGAAGCGCAATGAATTGCAATTAGACAAGAAGTTATATTTTATCGGAGGGAGACTTACATTCCCGATTGGCTGTAAAGTTCTGAGGTTTTCCATTATGGTAGTTTCATCAGTATACTGGTAACCATTCGACGCTGTATTGGGTTGCGGGGTATAGATTTGCCAGCGAGAATCATCTAAGCCGGGCGGGTCGGTGTTGTATGCCTTGGTGTGTAAATAAAAGGAACAAAAACATTAAATACAAATGGTAAAGTTCTTCATTCCGTCTGATTATAATATAACGAATTGGCGACGTTGTTATCACTAATATACTCCTACAAGATACAAGGCATGTGATTGTGAATCGTTTGGCATAATAGCACCTACATCCACATGGAGACGGGGATGGAGTCAGGTGTCGACACTGATGGGAAAATATATTTATATCGCCGTTGACTGTTTCAGTCATTTTAATCCGATGGTGGTGAATATTTAATTGTATGCCCCATGTGGGCGCCCTAGGGACCTCAGGACTCGAGGTCCCATCTCAGGTGAAAAATACGGGTTTGTTATTATTGTATTTTTATATAGTCCAACACCCCTCCCTCCTTATTCCTAAATACTTTCTGGGGAAAAGTGTTTCCTTATATGAAATGTTCGTTCACTTTTCGCGGAGAAATTCAACACGTACTAGAATGCAATTGGATTAACATCTGACCTGCAGGAGGTCGAGATCGCTAACACCGCAAGATAAAATATTTGGTAAATTCATATTGAGAACTCACCAGAATACTGAAATTATCCCACTGTGCCCCATAATTTTTCTTCCAGTTGAGATATGACATATGTGCTTGTTTTGTAAATTAATAAACAGAATGTCCCGTGTCGATTTCACGATAAAGTATGACATGCTGTATGGCTAATCACTGCATCGGGCAGCCAAATATTCTTTAAAAACGCATTTTCCCCGATTCCTTTGAAGGTTTCATCATACACATGTGGGTGATTTAGTCTTGTCGTGACAATACCTGCAACAAATCGGGAATTCTGAAGAGTTATGGCTCAAATGATTCATAACAAACGTTAACGGCTGATTCTATAAAGAATTCCAGATGCAATGAATCGTGGTTAAATTCGAAATGGTGGCCATGAGGGATGTTTATGAATGCGCGTTTTTTATAGTCTTCCATCCCACACGGAACAAAATACTCTACTTCACTCTGACGTCATTAAAGCATCCAATGGTGAGCTACGCTTTATACGGGTGTATATACTAATGTTTGTACGGGACTTTATTATACAGACGGTAATAAATTATATTTTAAATGAAGGAAGTCACCAGAACTCCGGCCAAAATTACCAGAATCTTACCTCGTTGTTATAAGAAGGGCGATATGTAGGGTCAGCATATATTACGCGACTGACTGACATCCGGTAGGAATCTTCTTCCAGTGTACGATGATCATCAACATCCGTTATAGAACTGTGCACAACATCAGTGGAAAAGCAAATAATTAAACGCAGCATTAAAATGGTGTTGGAAAACCGTACTGACAAGAAGTCCTCAGGCCCCACAGACAAACATACTGACCGTATATTAATAAAAACATCACAGGAACCAAAAGTGATCCGTGTGTTGATGTGTATCCCAGTCACGCTTTTATTGTAGATGTTCATGTGGACATATTAAATGCCTCAAATATGTTTTATCATAATAACTCATCCAGTGCTTCAACCAGACAATGTATCTATCCAAGAATATCAGCATAACGTTTATTCACGCGCGTGACAAACTTTATACCACTTGCAATGTACCGATGGTGTTATTGACACATTTATCGATGCCGTATTTATTATTGATCTGCTCTGTGTGACTTGGACTTTGAATCGCATCTCGAAATTTCTGTCGCCAATCAAGGTCTATATGCCTTTTACCGATCTTGTATTATTAATTTGAACTGATTATTTCTTGTTATTACTAAACAATTTCACTTACTCTGAGGTATGTCTGTTCTTGGCTTTACGGAGAATGCATACCAGACCGATGACGACGAGAATGAGCAAGAGGGACACGCCACCGCCTACACCGACACCAATTGCAATAATCTTGTCCTTTGACAGTTCGAGTTTCTCCACACGAATTTCACAGCTTTCGCCTTCATAGACATAGTGATCATCGTCCGTGCAGCTGAAACAATAAACGAACATTACATTTGAAGTAAACCTAAAGATAGCATAATATGTGCCAGCTAGGCTGAACAAAACATTGAAATTCAGTGAAAATACGAAACTAAGAAAAAACAGCTCTGTTTCCTCTTGTGATGCCCATGCTATGGTTGTTCACATTTCGGTTATAGGTATAAACTGCGACGAAGAACTTCGCTAACACTCTTCAGATAATTAAATAATGGCCTGATATTAATCCTTTCCACCTTTTTAGTCGACTATTGTTTGCTTGCATAAGAAATCTCTGAATATAAGTGGAACTAGCTTTAGCGAGACAAGTTGAAAACAAAAAAGTGTCCAAGTATGCTCGAAGCTGTGGAAAGGATTAATGTCGCACAATTATGGACTCAGCGACGTAATAATCATAGACATGTTACGTTATCATCATAGACGTGTGATGTAATCATCTAGACGTGTGACGTATTCATCATAGATGTGTGACTTAATCTTCATAGACGCGTGACGTAATCATCACAAAACTCGATTCCCCTGATATTCATATAAACGGACATAATCAAATGAGATACAATGCTACAATACTCAAGAAACCGATTTGGAAATATGTTTGGAAAAACAAAAGCATATCGGTGATAGGGATTGATCGATAGGAACATCGAGATATCATTATTGAAAATTGTTGTTTGCTGCTTCAAACATATTTTCAAACACACACACATAACAGTACTTCTGGCGAATCACATTGATTCTCCCAATAATTGTATGATTAATCCTGAATTTCCCAAGGATTTCTTATATAGCCTAAACGCCATCGCCAATGACGTTTCTAGTGAGTTAGACAAGGCTATCTGACGGACAGCATGTGCTTTCTGAGTGCGATTAGTGGAGTGCTCAAACTTATTTTTTCACAAACGTGATGGTTTGTGTTAGACATCTTGCACGGTGGAGGTGTGGGGTTGAATGTTTCTAATTACAAGCGTCTGTTCCGTCATTCATAATTCAGCCGTCGTTCATTGAAGAATATGCGGGTCCATAACCCGAACACCTTTTCCATATTCCGTATAACAGCATTAGCATCAAATCCTAAACAGACAATCCTAGTGTACGTATACATCGGCTAGTTTCCTGCAAGAGAGAAGCGGTCAACAGTTTTCAATGATGCCGGCAAGACATCATGATGTTCCAAATATATCAAATCCGTATCGCTAATCAGTAGTCTTAATCCATATGATATTCGTTGTCGTCATCTATATAATGATGTATCTCAGTGGGGCTTTGATTATGACTGTTCTTATGAGTACCATGATGATCTTGATTTACATCGGTTCATACGACCCCTAGTCCACGGTTAAGCGAAATTAGACACAAGTTACGAAACGTAACGCCATAGATCTTGCACGCTACGCTCTTTTTTTGCTATCAGCATGCGACATGTATCGCCAAATTTGAGAAACTTTGAGTGGAGGCGCTTGGTGGTATAGCCCTGTTCTATAAGTTTCTGCAATAATGTTTTGTGACTTTGTATAAAATCGTCACATTTAACACAGGATTTAGCAAATGCTACTAGGCGAGATATGTATACGCCATCCAGAAAGAGATAGTTTACGATGTCGAAATTGTAATCATCACTTTTGTCGTAAAGTCGACGAGAGAGAAGGCCCGTTTCATTTTTATAGAGATATAGGTCTAAATATGATGAGCCTGTAGGGCTATCAGTAATTTCCTTCAAATCCAGTGAAGGTGGATATATATATATATATCCTCCAATGCGCTATTTATATAGCGAGTATCCACAGCGAGAAGATGGTCTATATAGCGTTTGGTGAATGAGAAGGAACGGGCTTTGAATTGATCGGTTTTTAAAAGCGCCTGCATATAGTCATATTCATAAGAGAACAGATATAGGTAAGCCAACAGGGGTGCACAGTTAGTACCCATTGGAATACCTATATGCTGTCGATATATTGTGTTGCCAAATTGCACATATATATTTTTGTGGTTGACAGAGCGCATGTGCGGGAAGCAAAATATGGTCTAGGGTAGTCGGAGTCCAGATAACTTCTTGAGGCGAAGCGTCATTTTCAAGACAATAATGCGCCCATTAACAATTTAATCGCACCTGTACACACGACTCTCGTAGTGGTGGGTGTCGTTCATTTAGAACCATTACCCATGGGACACTTTTGAGAGGCACTTGTTCAATGGATATTCGTCAAATTTGTCCAACGCGAACGGAAGCTGTGTTTTTCGATGTATTGGACAACGTCCAGCTTTTGTGGCAGAAAACAACATTGTAACCACCCTGCCATTACGATATACGTCAATCATTGGCATTCGAGGGCGAAATTTAACATGAAACCGAGCGGACAATGGCTGCAATGGGCCCGCAAACCAAAGATAGTCATCGTCACCTTAACAGGATTAATATGCGATCGATTCGGGTTGTGATTAGATTAATGAAAGGGCACGTGTATTGAGACATTGTTAGAATGGCGATGCGGAAAAATTGCGGTTCAAGGTTCTACATGAAGGCAATCATTTGGAAACTTGAAAATTGCTCGAAAATATTCACAAAACCAATTTACTACTCCAGAAATGATTTTCAGTTTTGAAAACTGCGGTTTTGGCGAGTTTTGTAAATATTTCTATTTTATGGCTGCTTACAGTATGGAGCTAATACTATCTTATGATTTCGGTTTTTTGATTATGGACGCGGAAATACTTCATAGACGAAGGCTGTTTGATGCTTGCATTTAGCGTATGAATGTGGAACAATTAACTGATGGTAAGAGATACAACCCTGGTGTTTCAGATGCTAGGAGTGTAATTTTCTCACAGAACATGATTATCATTAGTCTCGAAGCACTGCCATAAAAAGATACTGGGAAATATACTTACAGACATTTCGTTTTCCAGGTTTTACTGTCAAACGAGCACGTGCCACCATGTTGACAGTAAACATCAGCACATCGGGAACGACAATTTATATCATCACCCGTGTCGTTACATTTATGGGTTCTCGGACACTCGACTAATGTGTTCTGACACGAAGGGTGGATCACATCATCTTCAAAATCTATAAATAAATGAAAAAATTGAACAAATAATAGAAGATGCAGATATGAAGCATAAAATGCAACAATTGAAGAATTCATTTTTATATCACTTCCTCTTGACGGTACTGATAAAATGTTCACACACGGAGAGGGCACCATTTCATAACGAGAGAGACAATTGAAGGTGATTTAGGTCATTTCCATTTTCACTCATGAATAATGTATGACATATTACGAATGCGTTTCTGTTGAGCCAGAGGCTTTGTAATAGTACGTCTCTGGTAGAGCGTGAATGGGATATCTGTGGCTTTGCGGTAAAGCATTTGGTAGGCGGGGTGAAACATGATGATTCGATGAATAAATCGGTTATCTCACTAGATCAGTCGCTTCCGTTCTCTCATATTTTAATACTAATACACTAATACTAATCGAAGGATACCCGGCGATACGATTTGTAATGTATTTTCCATTTCCTTTAATCCGAAACTATGGGCTGCAGAACTAACATCGCCATGGTGTGCAAGCACTCGACAAAGTCTCGGATAATGTAGGACATTAATACCTCGTTGTGCACTGCTAGGAATCTTTATTGGCATCCATGTTGAAAGCACAGTATCACGCTAAAACTCCGAACAGCGCATGTCAGTTGTAGGACTTTCGTTACCATGGACATCAGCTCGACAAGAAAAACCAGGAGAAACACATCAAATTGGAAGAGATCCTCCGCGGGTAGAATCAAGGGAATATCCATTCAATTTTGATATATATTTTATCTCCTGGTAAAGTGATAAGGGAGAAATACAACGAGGAATGTGTGAGCGGAAACACATCCTATAGCATGTGATGTGCCTCACGTGCGGCGGATCACGGTTTACAGCTGAGAGCTTTAAAATCCTTACACCATTAATGCGCGAGGTATTATGATTTCGACGGAATAGGCCGAGCAGTCGCGAATGGGTGTGCAAGCTGAAAAGTTAGCGATAGGAAAAATACCTCTAGTTTAGAAAACCAAAATAAACAAAAAATATCCAGGTTCACATTTATATATAATATAATATATATATATATATATATATATATAATATATAGGTAATATAACAAATATATTACTTCGTAGGAATATACGCAACGCACTCATCAATAGCAAGCATCAGATCCGACATTCAATATTCAACCGTCATCCATGAAAAAATTTCCATGTAAATAACCGTAAGACCTATTTCACATGACAGTTACCACCAATTCCAAATATGTATGAAAAAATGTAAAAACAAAAAAACCAAAAAAAACAAACAAAAAACACACAAGATGATTTCATACAAGAGAGAAATGTTTAACCGTTTTCAATGACGTCAGGAAGACATGATGATGTTCTATCATAAAATCCTAATCAATGACTACTCTTCTTTATCCAACTGAATTCCAAATCGTTTCCAGAGACGTATCTTGGTTACGCCTTGATTGTGATTGTTATGAACCAAACCTCTTGATATATGTAACAAGTATTTACCTTTTATTGAACTTTCTACTTTATTCTGGAAGTAGGTCTCATTCACAGTCCCATTTAGGATGGTGTTTGACTTCAATGTAAACTTCAGTTTACGCAACACGGTCGTTTTGATGTTCCTACGTATCGCCGGACCAATACTGCTAACATTTCCACCGTTGTCAACTTTTTTGACGTCTATTAACACCTTGTAGTCGGCCACAATGCTTCCAGATCTACCGAAAAGGGTGGAAAAGATGTTCAAGTTTACATTACAACAACATATAGGTTGTGATACGCCGGTAGCCTATACCTTTGCTGATATGGACGCGTTGAAATTACATGAGTAGTGTGACTAACGTCACAGGATCTACGAAGTAGAGTGAGGAAGATGACTTGGGGGTCCAAGCGTAATGTTATAGGTCACCTAAGTAGGTCAAATTTTCATCAAATGTAGGTCAGCTCAGAACGTGCAGGTAACAGTCTTCTAATGCACGTTCATGCCAAATATCGAGGTTCTAATGTCAACGGTTCTCCGACGAATTTTGCCGACGAAAGGATTCGGATGGACTGACTGACTGACTGACTGACTCACTCATTACCGGACAATTTGCAAATGAGAGGCTACTTCGTAGGAATATAAGCGTATCTTATCTTCTGATACACAATGGAAAGCGTCAAGGGATTTCGTATGATTTTTTTTCTACGAGCAAAATGGGGGTGTATTCACACCATACGCGAAAGTCCTGTTAAGAAAATGTACAGAAAGAAATTTAATCAAACTGTTAAAACTTCGAACTATTTAAAGAACTAGGACATGTCTTAAAAGGTTAGGTGAAGGTTTCGGCTATGCCATTTACATAACATTTTCCTTTCAGGAATAAACTTTGAAATAAACATTTTTTCAATCGGTGCATAAGAAGAATGCTAGAGATAAAAATTTAATTTTCACATGTCTGGCTGAAGCTTTGGAATATGTCATTTTTCAGAAATTTTAAATTTACTCCAGAATCTAAAAGGTTTAATATTGTTCTGAGTTATAAGAGTAATATGCTTCCATAAACAATTTAACTAGAAGAGTATATTAATAGAGTATAGTATTTAGACGGTATTACATTTGTCAAAGCCCCCCCACCCAACCAAGACGAACTACAAATCATGGTTGTGACTAATTATGTTCGTTTCACAGGTTGAATATTCAAATTTCAACATCAGCTCATCTCTTCTGATGAAGCACTCGATTTTTTTTAATTTGCGCGAACACGTCACATACAAATCTTGCTGTGTGATCAACATCACACCTGTTATAAGCAGGGAGGCGGTTACTAACGTATTCTAGCTATTCTAATCTAAGGGTGTAGACTTTTAGTTCATTTGCTTCTGGTACTACCAATTCACAGTTGTTTTCTTTCAAGTTTGGAAACGGGGTTCAGTAATCTTGAAGAATGTCGAGCAGGTTCCCTTCCGCTAAAGTACGAGAATAGAGGGTTACATACTACTATTAGTTTTTCGTTTAGACAGTTCGGTATTTTTAGATATTAAAAATAGGCAACACCGGATAGATAACAGTGTGGTTGCTACGTATTACCTGACGGCAGTTACATCAACCTTCACGAAGCCAGGAAGTCCTTCATAAGACGTAGTAAGCTGAAATGCAACAATTTTTCTTCAAGTTTCTAATGAGAATGGCATTGTATTTGTGATTTTCTTTTTGTGATAACAAGCTACTCTAATAAACTCGCGAGTCAGCGTTAGGATCGATACAAAGGCTTGTTTCAATAGTTACCCATAACAGTTCTGAATATAAACAGACAGAAGAGTATCCTCTAAAGCACACAAATCAATACGATTTGATAGTTAAATTTGATATCCTAAAAGTCAATTTTTGGGCGCACAGATTGGAAATTAGGCCTCCCTAGTGATTGAGGTATATTCTAACACTTTGACCTGCAGCAAGTGGACTGCATTTGTTCGTAAGCACTTGACCTTCTGTGGATTTGGCTATTTGTTCCATAAACAAGGTACTATTATGAAACTTGATATAAACAATAATATACGTCGACTTAAAGATATTAAAACTCAAGAAATACTTTCATATATATATTCCTGTAGCAAGCTGAATAATCTTGCTTCGCTAAAAAGTACTTTCCGTAGATCAAGCTATATTGATATTCTGACCAATAGAAACATGAATAACACTCTGTGTAAATACAGAATCAGTACACAACGATTACACTGAAGAAAAGGAAAATTCCTTAGAATTTAAGGAATATTCCCCGACTATTTTACCAGCGGAATATTCCTTAAAATTCAACAAGGAATATTCCGTAGCATGTTATGGAATTTCCTTAACATGGTGGGGAACATTCCTTAGTTATGTTAAGGAATATTCAGCTGGTGTAATAGCTGGGGAATATTCCTTAAATTTTTAAGGATTTTTTTTCTGTGTAGAGTTAGAACGTGGTCGCTACGGGGATATACATGTTGAACGATATTGTAAACAGTGAAGTCATTTCATTTTCAATTGTCCGAAATACCATAAACAACAAACACCGCCCACTGCTATATTGAACAAAAGTTGTCCATATTTCGATAGTTTGAGTAAGGCTTCTCAAATACGAATGGTACTGAAGAAATCTAAGAAGTGCCTGTTGATCCACCCGGCCAGGTATTTGATCATGTGTGAACGGTAAGATTACAGTTAGGGTCTGTTTACCGGTACGATATACACATTTGACTTTTTATTTTCTTATGTGATCATGTTCATATATGTAATTTGACTGTATTGCTGATATACAAAGGCTGTGTAACTTATTCAATAAATTTATCATATCTTATAAGCGTACAGCCAGTTCATTAAACCAATACGCTCCGATGTTGGAGTTTTGACTGGTTTGAATTTCATCGCTGGCCAGCTACCTTTGATGTCAGGCTGAAATCGATATCGGGTATCAAGGCAATCGTAGCGGTCTTCAAATACAGACATGTTAATCGATATTTTAACATTAGGTTCAATTGAGTGATTTGGGATTTGCGGTGCTATAACAAGATTAGTAGAAGAGCGTAGGATTCATTTGATATGAAGAAGACTTTCGGTTTGGAGAGATTAATCGATGAAACTCAGCAGGTGCTATAACACGATCTTGCCCAGTAATAATATCAATTCATTTAAAACCATGGACCATTTTATTTAAAAAAAAAAAATAATAAAAAAAAATAAATAAATGCAATACTCACTACTGTTGTGAACTCTGCTATGTAAACTTCCTTCTTACTCCCATTGTATGCGCCGGTCTCAATTTTAATCGACGTCTTCAGTTGGTACAAGACTAAGAACACAAATAATTCAACCAGTTATTACATAGGCCTATGTTTATATCCTTATGATGAAAGTATAACTCTAACCTATAAAGCGAATGCAATTTTTGGTGCTGTGACGATATCTTCACACGGACGGTAAAATGACTGACGTGCTCAGTAGTACTTTTAGGACATTGATACAAGCAGTATTACTCAATAACACGCTTCGCCTTTTATGCCAGTTCTATCTTTCGAAATATAATATCATGTAACCCGACATTAACTTCACTGACAAGGAACCCGATGCGTTCTGCTATTTGATATTCATGAGCCAAATTTGCCTAATTAATGTTTTGATTTTGCCGTCTAGCGACAGCCGTCGTCGCTTGCTCAGAACACTAAACCAGGCACGAAAATATGCCAGGAAGCATGTTTCATCGCGGGAAATGGAAATTTCGCCCCGCGGTGAGGAATCCCGTTATCCCGTTATACTCCCTTTATTCCTCAAATGTGTGTTGGTCTACATGGATCACTTCACTTGAAGTTGAACATCAGCTTCAGGCGCATAAATTATTAAAATATAGCTATATCAGAATAACATAGAGGCGTGTATATTTCACAGGTAGACAGTTCGTAATCAAGCCACAACCTCAGCGACACTCACTCGACTACAAGCGGCTTGACTCCTGAAGGTCGCATTTCCAATCATTGTTCACGACTATTATTCTTTCATCTTATGTAAGACTGGGACAGTTGCTGAGCGAGAGTATCTCGTTTGTGACTCTTCATTTGAACATCACAATAACCGTGTCAAACACTACTTATGAGCTTGCATCTTTTGCTGTCAAGTAAGAACTCAAGTAATTTCCATCAATTAGACAATACTTTTGACATACCGAGTTCAGGCTTTACATAGTCAGTGGAAGCGGTGCTCTCAATCGTCATCGCCGTGGGCGTCATGGTTGTCTGGATTACAAGAGGTTTAGTTGTGCTGCTTGTGGCCTGAACTTCCAGAGGTGTTGCGTTGGTGATGACTTGGAATGCTGGATGTGTTGCGGCGGTGGTGGCCTGAACTGCCACCGGTGAATTGGTGACGGTGGCCTGAAATACCAGAGGTATCTTGGTAGTGGCGGTGGCCTGAATTGCAAGAGGATTTGTAGTGGTGGCCTGAATTGCGAGAGGATCTGTGGTGGTGGCCTGGATTGTCAGAGGTTTTGTGGTTGTGGTGGCTTGAACGTCCACAGGTGAAAATTTGACGATAACCTGAAGTGCTAGTGGTGTTGTGGTTGTGGTGGCTTGAACTGCGAGAGGAGTTGTGAGGGTGGTGCCCTGGACTGCCATAGGTGATATGGTGATAGTTGTTTGAAATGCCAACGGATTCGTAATGGTTGAGGTATGAACTGCTAGCGTAGTTATGATGGCGGTAGCCTGAACTGCCAGAGGCGAGGTGATGACGGTGTTCTGAATTGCCAGTGGTGGTGTGGTGGTTGTGGCCTGAAATGGCATATGTGTTATTGTAGTTGTGGCCTGAAGTGCCATAGGTGTTATGGTGGTCTGAACTGCCACCGGTGAATTGGTGACGGTGGCCTGAAATACCAGAGGTGTCTTGGTAGTGGCGGTGGCCTGAATTGGAAAAGGATTTGTAATGGTGGCCTGAATTGCGAGAGGATTTGTGGTGGTGGGCTGGATTGTCAGAGGTGTTGTGGTTGTAGTGGCTTGAACGTCCAAAGGTGAAAAGGTGACGATGGCCTGAAGTGCCAGTGGTGTTGTGGTTGTGGTGGCTTGAACTGCGAGAGGAGTTGTGAGGGTGGTGCTCTGGACTGCCATAGGTGATGTGGTGATGGTTGTTTGAAATGCCAATGGATTCGTAATGGTTGAGGCATGAACTGTTAGCGTATTTTTGGTGGCGGTAGCCTGAAATGCCAGAGGCGAGGTGATGATGGTGTCCTGAATTGCCAGTGGTGGTGTGGTGGTAGTGGCCTGAACTGCCATATGTGTTATTGTAGTTGTGGCCTCAAGTGCCACAGGTGTTATGGTGGTAGTGTCCTGAACTTTCACCGGTGAATTGATGACGGTGGCCTGAAATACCAGAGGTGTCTTGGCAGTGGCGGTGGCCTGAATTGCAAGAGGATTTGTATTGGTGGGCTGAATTGCTTGAGGATTTGTGGTGGTGGCCTGGATTGTCAGAGTTGTTGTGGTTGTGGTGGCTTGAACGTCCAGAGGTGAAAAGGTGACGATAGCCTGAAGTGCCAGTGGTATTGTGGTTGTGGTGGCTTGAACTGCGAGAGGAGTTGTGAGGGTGGTGCCCTGGACTGCCATAGGTGATGTGGTGATGGTTGTTTGAAATGCCAACGGATTCGTAATCGTTGATGCATGAACTGCTAGCGTATTTGTGATGGCGGTAGCCTGAACTGCCAGAGGCGAGGTGATGACGGTGTCCTGAATTGCCAGTGGTGGTGTGGTGGTAGTGGCCTGAACTGCCATATGTGTTATTGTAGTTGTGGCCTGATGTGCCATAGGTGTTATGGTGGTAGTGGCCTGAACTGCCACCGGTGAATTGGTGACGGTGGCCTGAAATACCAGAAGTATATTGGTAGTGGCGGTGGCCTGAATTGCAAAAAGATTTGTAGTGGTGGCCTGAATTGCGAGAGGATTTGTGGTGGTCGCCTGGATTGTCAGGGGTGTTGTGGTTGTGGTGGGTTGAACGTCCAGAGGTGAAAAGGTGACGATAGCCTGAAGTGCTAGTGGTGATGTGAACTGGACTGCCATAGGTGATATGGTGATAGTTGTTTGAAATGCCAACGGATTCGTAATGGTTGAGGCATGAACTGCTAGCGAATTTATGATGGCGGTAGCCTGAACTGCCAGAGGCGAGGTGATGACGGTGTTCTGAATTGCCAGTGGTGGTGTGGTGGTTGTGGCCTGAACGGCCTTATGTGTTATTGTTGTTGTGGCCTGAAGTGCCATAGGTGTTATGGTGGTCTGAACTGCCACCGATGAATTGGTGACGGTGGCCTGATATACCAGAGGTGTCTTGGTAGTGGCGGTGGCCTGAATTGCAAAAGGATTTGTAGTGGTGGCCTGAATTGCGAGAGAATTTGTGATGGTCTGGATTGTCAGAGGTGTTATGGTTGTGGTGGCTTGAACGTCCAGAGGTGAAATGGTGACGATAGCCTGAAGTGCCAGTGGTGTTGTGGTTGTGTTGGCTTGAACTACGAGAGGAGTTGTGAGGGTGGTGCCCTGGACTGCCAAAGGTGATGTGGTGATGGTTGTTTGAAATGCCAACGGATTCGTAATGGTTGAGGCATGACCTGCTAGCGTATTTGTGGTGGTGGTAGCCTGAACTTGCAGAGGCGAGGTGATGACGGTGTCCTGAATTGCCAGTGGTGGTGTGGTGGTGTGGTGGTAGTGGCCTGAACTGCCATATGTGTTATTGTAGTTGTGGCTTGATGTGCCATAGGTGTTATGGTGGTAGTGTCCTGAACTGCCACCGGTGAATTGGTGACGGTGGCCTGAAATACCAGAGGTATATTGGTAGTGGCGGTGGCCTGAATTGCAAGAAGATTTGTAGTGGTGGCCTGAATTGCGAGAGAATTTGTGGTGGTCGCCTGGATTTTCAGAGGTGTTGTGGTTGTGGTGGCTTGAACGTCCAGAGGTGAAAAGGTGACGATAGCCTGCAGTGCTAGTGGTGATGTGCGCTGGACTGCCATAGGTGATATGGTGATAGCTGTTTTACGGATTCGTAATGGTTGAGGCATGAACTGCTAGCGAATTTATGATGGCGGTAGCCTGAACTGCCAGAGGCGATGTGATGACGGTATTCTGAATTGCCAGTGGTGGTGTGGTGGTTGTGGCCTGAACGGCCATATGTGTTATTGTAGTTGTGGCCTGAAGTGCCATAGGTGTTATGGTGGTCTGAACTGCCACCGATGAATTGGTGACGGTGGCCTGATATACCAGAGGTGTCTTGGTAGTGGCGGTGGCCTGAATTGCAAAAAGATTTGTAGTGGTGGCCTGAATTACGAGAGGATCTGTGGTGGTGGCCTGGATTGTCAGAGGTGTTGTGGTTGTGGTGGCTTGAACGTCCAGAGGTGAAAAGGTGACGATGGCCTGAAGTGCCAGTGGTATTGTGGTTGTGTTGGCTTGAACTGCGAGAGGAGTTGTGAGGGTGGTGCCCTGGACTGCCATAGGTGATGTGGTGTCGGTTGTTTGAAAAGCCAACGGATTCGTAATGTTAGAGGCATGAAGTGCTAGCGTATTTGTGGTGGCGGTAGCCTGAACTGCCAGAGGCGAGGTGATGACGGTGTCCTGAATTGCCAGTGATTGTGTGGTGGTAGTGGCCTGAACTGCCATATGTGTTAATGTAGTTGTTGCCTGAAATACCAGAGGTGTCTTGGTAGTGGCGGTGGCCTGAATTGCGAGTGGATTTGTGTTGGTGGCCTGGATTGTCAGAGGTGTTGTGGTTGTGGTGGCTTGAACGTCCAGAGGTGAAAAGGTGACGATAGCCTGAAGTGCCAGTGGTGTTGTGGTTGTGGTGGATTGAACTGCGCGAGGAGTTGTGAGGGTGGTGCCCTGAACTGCGCTAGGTGATGTGGTGATGGTTGTTTGAAATGCCAACGGATTCGTAATGGTTGAGGCATGAACTGCTAGCGTATTTGTGGTGGCGGCAGCCTGAACAGCCAGAGCCGAGGTGATGACGGTGTCCTGAATTGCCAGTGGTGGTGTGCTGGTAGTGGCCTGAAATGCCATATGTGTTATTGTAGTTGTGGCCTGAAGTGCCATAGGTGTTATGGTGGTAGTGTCCTGAACTGCCACCGGTGAATTCGTGACGGTGGTCTGAAATACCACAGGTGTCTTGGTAGTGGCGGTGGCCTGAATTGCAAGAGGATTTGTAGTGGTGGCCTGAATTGCGAGTGGATTTGTGTTGGTGGCCTGGATTGTCAGAGGTGTTGTGTTTGTGGTGGCTTGAACGTCCAGAGGTGAAAAGGTGATGATAGCCTGAAGTGCAAGTGGTGTCGTGGTTGTGATGGCTTGAACTGCGAGAGAAGTTGTGAGGGTGGTGCCCTGAACTGCCATAGGTGATGTGATGATAGTTGTTTGAAATGCCAACGGATTCGTAATGGTTGAGGCATGAACTGCTAGCGTATTTATGATGGCGGTAGCCTGAACTGCCAGAGGCGAGGTGATGACGGTGTTCTGAATTGCCAGTGGTGGTGTGGTGGTTGTGTCCTGAACTGCCATATGTGTTATTGTAGTTGTGGCCTGAAGTGCCATAGGTGTTATGGTGGTCTGAACTGCCACCGGTGAATTGGTGACGATAGCCTGAAATACCAGAGGTGTCTTGGTAGTGGCGGTGGCCTGAATTGCAAAAGGATTTGTAGTGGTGGCCTGAATTGCGAGAGGATTTGTGGTGGTGGGCTGGATTGTCAGAGGTGTTATGGTTGTGGTGGCTTGAACGTCCAGAGGTGAATTGGTGACGATAGCCTGAAGTGCCAGTGGTGTTGTGGTTGTGTTGGCTTGAACTACGAGAGGAGTTGTGAGGGTTGGGCCCTGGACTGCCAAAGGTGATGTGGTGATGGTTGTTTGAAATGCCAACGGATTCGCAATGGTTGAGGCATGAACTGCTAGCGCATTTGTGGTGGCGGTAGGCTGAACTTGCAGAGGCGAGGTGATGACGGTGTCCTGAATTGCCAGTGGTGGGGGTGAGGTAGTGGCCTGAACTGCTATGTGTGTTATTGTAGTTTTGGCCTGAAGTGCCATAGGTGTTATGGTAGTAGTGTCCTGAACTGCCACCGGTGAAGTGATGACGGTGGCCTGAAATACCAGACATGTCTTGGTAGTGGCGGTGGCCTGAATTGCAAGAGGATGTGTAGTGGTGGCCAGAAATGCGAGAGGATCTGTGGTGGTGGCCTGGATTGTCAGAGGTGTTGTGGTTGTGGTGACTTGAACGTCCATAGGTGAAAAGGTGACGATAGCCTGAAGTGCCAGTGGTGTTGTGGTTGTGGTGGCTTGAACCGCGAGAGAAGTTGTGAGGGTGGTGCCCTGGACTGGCATAGGTGATGTGGTGATGGTTGTTTGAAATGCCAACGGATTCGTAATGGTTGAGGCATGAACTGCTAGCGTATTTGTGGTGGCGGCAGCCTGAACAGCCAGAGGCGAGGTGATGACGGTGTCCTGAATTGCCAATGGTGGTGTGGTGGTAGTGGCCTGAAATGCCATATGTGTTATTGTAGTTGTGGGCTGAAGTGCCATAGGTGTTATGGTGGTAGTGTCCTGAACTGCCACCGGTGAATTCGTGACGGTGGCCTGAAATACCAGAGGTGTCTTGGTAGTGGCGGTGGCCTGAATTGCAAGAGGATTTGTAGTGGTGGCCTGAATTGCGAGTGGATTTGTGTTCGTGGCCTGGATTGTCAGAGGTGTTGTGGTTGTGGTGGCTTGAACGTCCAGAGGTGAAAAGGTGATGATAGCCTGAAGTGCAAGTGGTGTCGTGGTTGTGATGGCTTGAACTGCGAGAGGAATTGTGAGGGTGGTGCCCTGAACTGCCATAGGTGATGTGGTGATGGTTGTTTGAAATGCCAACGGATTCGTAATGGTTGAGGCATGAACTGCTAGCGTATTTGTGGTGGCGGTGGCCTGAACTGCCAGTGGTGGTGTGCTGGTAGTGGCCTGAAATGCCATATGTGTTATTGTAGTTGTGGCCTGAAGTGCCATAGGTGTTATGGTGGTAGTGTCCTGAACTGCCACCGGTGAATTCGTGACGGTGGTCTGAAATACCACAGGTGTCTTGGTAGTGGCGGTGGCCTGAATTGCAAGAGGATTTGTAGTGGTGGCCTGAATTGCGAGTGGATTTGTGTTGGTGGCCTGGATTGTCAGAGGTGTTGTGTTTGTGGTGGCTTGAACGTCCAGAGGTGAAAAGGTGATGATAGCCTGAAGTGCAAGTGGTGTCGTGGTTGTGATGGCTTGAACTGCGAGAGAAGTTGTGAGGGTGGTGCCCTGAACTGCCATAGGTGATGTGATGATAGTTGTTTGAAATGCCAACGGATTCGTAATGGTTGAGGCATGAACTGCTAGCGTATTTATGATGGCGGTAGCCTGAACTGCCAGAGGCGAGGTGATGACGGTGTTCTGAATTGCCAGTGGTGGTGTGGTGGTTGTGGCCTGAACTGCCATATGTGTTATTGTAGTTGTGGCCTGAAGTGCCATAGGTGTTATGGTGGTCTGAACTGCCACCGGTGAATTGGTGACGATAGCCTGAAATACCAGAGGTGTCTTGGTAGTGGCGGTGGCCTGAATTGCAAAAGGATTTGTAGTGGTGGCCTGAATTGCGAGAGGATTTGTGGTGGTGGGCTGGATTGTCAGAGGTGTTGTGGTTGTGGTGGCTTGAACGTCCATAGGTGAAAAGGTAACGATAGTCTGAAGTGCCAGTGGTGTTGTGGTTGTTGTGGGTTGAACTACGAGAGGAGTTGTGAGGTTGGTGCCCTGGACTGCCATTGGTGATGTGGTGATCGTTGTTTGAAAAGCCAACGGATTCGTAATGGTTGAGGCATGAACTGCTAGCGTATTTGTAGTTGTGGCCTGAAGTGCCATAGGTGTTACGGTGGTAGTGTCTTGAACTGGCACCGGTGAATTGGTGACGGTGGCCTGAAATACCAGAGGTGTCTTGGTAGTGGCGGTGGGCTGAATTGCAAGAGGATTTGTAGTGGTTGCCTGAATTGTGAGAGGATTTGTGGTGTTGGACTGAATTGTTAGTGGTGTTGTGGTTGTGGTGGCTTGAACTGCGAGATGAGTTATGAGGGTGGTGCCCTGAACTGCCATAGGTGAAGTGGAGATGGTTTTTTGAAATGCCAGCGGATTCGTAGTGGTTGAGGCATGCACTGCTAGTGTATTTGTGGTGGCGGTAGCCTGGACTGCCAGAGGTGAGGTGATGACGGTGTCCTGACTTGCCAGTGGTGGTGTGGTGGTAGTGGCCTGAACTGCCATATGTGTTATTGTAGTTGTGGGCTGAAGTGCCATAGAGGTTATGGTTTTAGTGTCCTGAACTGCCACCGGTGAATTGGTGACGGTGGCCTGAAATACCAGAGGTGTCTTGGTAGTGGCGATGGCCTGAATTGCAAGAGGATTTGTAGTGGTGGCCTGAATTGCGAGAGGATTTGTGGTGGTGGCCTGGATTGTCAGAGGTGTTGTGGTTGTGGTGGCTTGAACGTCCATAGGTGAAAAGGTAACGATAGTCTGAAGTGCCAGTGGTGTTGTGGTTGTGTTGGCTTGAACTGCGAGAGGAGTTGTGAGGGTGGTGCCCTGGACTGCCATAGGTGATGTGGTGTCGGTTGTTTGAAAAGCCAACGGATTCGTAATGTTAGAGGCATGAACTGCTAGCGTATTTGTGGTAGCGGTAGCCTGAACTGCCAGAGGCGAGGTGATGACGGTGTCCTGAATTGCCAGTGATTGTGTGGTGGTAGTGGCCTGAAGTGCCATATGTGTTAATGTAGTTGTGGCCTGAAGTGCCATAGGTGTTATGGTGGTAGTGTTCTGAACTGCCACCGGTGAATTAGTGACGGTGGCCTGAAATACCAGAGGTGTCTTGGTAGTGGCGGTGGCCTGAATTGCGAGTGGATTTGTGTTGGTGGCCTGGATTGTCAGAGGTGTTGTGGTTGTGGTGGCTTGAACGTCCAGAGGTGAAAAGGTGACGATAGCCTGAAGTGCCAGTGGTGTTGTGGTTGTGGTGGCTTGAACTGCGAGAGAAGATGTGAGAGTGGTGCCCTGGACTGCCAAAGATGATGTGGTGATGGTAGTTTGAAATACCAACGGATTCGTAATGGTTGAGGCATGAACTGCTGGCGTATTTGTGGTGGCGGTAGCCTGAACTGCTAGAGGCGATGTGATGACGGTGTCCTGAATTGCCAGTGGTGGTGTGGTGGTAGTGGCCTGAACTGCCATATGTGTTATTGTAGTTGTGGCCTGAAGTGAAATAGGTGTTATGGTGGTAGTGTCCTGATTTGCCACCGGTGAATTGGTGACCGTGGCCTGAAATACCAGAGGTGTCTTGGTTGTGGCGGTGGCCTGAGTTGCAAGAGGATTTGTAGTGGTGGCCTGAATTGCGAGAGGATTTGTGGTGGTGGCCTGGATTGTCAGAGGTGTTGTGGTTGTGGTGGCTTGAACGTCCAGAGGTGAAAAGGTGACGATAGCCTGAAGTGCCAGTGGTGTTGTGGTTGTGGTGGCTTGAACTGCGAGAGAAGATGTGAGAGTGGTGCCCTGGACTGCCAAAGATGATGTGGTGATGGTAGTTTGAAATACCAACGGATTCGTAATGGTTGAGGCATGAACTGCTGGCGTATTTGTGGTGGCGGTAGCCTGAACTGCTAGAGGCGATGTGATGACGGTGTCCTGAATTGCCAGTGGTGGTGTGGTGGTAGTGGCCTGAACTGCCATATGTGTTATTGTAGTTGTGGCCTGAAGTGAAATAGGTGTTATGGTGGTAGTGTCCTGATTTGCCACCGGTGAATTGGTGACCGTGGCCTGAAATACCAGAGGTGTCTTGGTTGTGGCGGTGGCCTGAGTTGCAAGAGGATTTGTAGTGGTGGCCTGAATTGCGAGAGGATTTGTGGTGGTGGCCTGGATTGTCAGAGGTGTTGTGGTTGTGGTGGCTTGAACGTCCATAGGTGAAAAGGTAACGATAGTCTGAAGTGCCAGTGGGGTTGTGGTTGTTGTGGGTTGAACTACGAGAGGAGTTGTGAGGTTGGTGCCCTGGACTGCCATAGGTGATGTGGTGATGGTTGTTTGAAAAGCCAACGGATTCGTAATGGTTGAGGCATGAACTGCTAGCGTATTTGTAGTTGTGGCCTGAAGTGCCATAGGTGTTATGGTGGTAGTGTCTTGAACTGGCACCGGTGAATTGGTGACGGTGGCCTGAAATACCAGAGGTGTCTTGGTAGTGGCGGTGGGCTGAATTGCAAGAGGATTTGTAGTGGTTGCCTGAATTGTGAGAGGATTTGTGGTGTTGGACTGAATTGTTAGTGGTGTTGTGGTTGTGGTGGCTTGAACTGCGAGATGAGTTATGAGGGTGGTGCCCTGAACTGCCATAGGTGAAGTGGAGATGGTTTTTTGAAATGCCAGCGGATTCGTAGTGGTTGAGGCATGCACTGCTAGTGTATTTGTGGTGGCGGTAGCCTGGACTGCCAGAGGTGAGGTGATGACGGTGTCCTGAATTGCCAGTGGTGTTATTGTAGTTTTGGCTTGAAGTGCCATATGTGTTATGGTGGCAGTGTCCCTAAGTGCCATAGGTAAACTGGTGATGGCAGACTGAGCTGTTAGTGTTGTTGTGGTGGTAGTGGTGGCAAGGACTGGGAGAGGAATTGCGGCGGTATTGGACAGAACTGCGACAGTATTTGTGGTGGTGGTAGCATTAACTGCCATACGCGTTATAGTGGTAATGGCCTGAACTGTCAGAGATGAAGTGGTAAAAATACCGTGAACTGCCAGCGGTGTCACGGTAGTGGTGGTGGCCTGAATTGTGAGAGGATTTGTGGTGGTGGAATGAATTGTCAAAGGTGTTGTGGTTCTGGTGTCTTGAACGTCCAGAGGTGAAGAGGTGACGGTAGCCTGAAGTGCTGGTGGTGTTGTGGCTGTGGTGGCTTGAGCTGCGAGGGAATTTGCGAGTGTGGTGACCTGGAGTGCCCGAGGTGATGTGGTGATGCTTGCCTGAAATGCCAGCGGATTTGTAAGGGTTGAGGCATGATCTGCGAGCGGATTTGTGTTGGTGGTAGCCTGAACTGCCAGAGTTGTGTTGGTAATGGTAGTGGCTTGAATTGCAAGATGATTTGTGGTGGTGTCTTGAATTGCCAGATTTGTGGTGGTGGCCTGGATTGTCAGAGATGTTGTGGTTGTGGTGGCTTGAACGTCCAAGGTTGAAGAGGTGACGGTAGGCTGGACTGCTATGGGTGTTGTGTCGATGGTGTCCTGATTTGCCAGTGGTGTTGTGGTGGTAGTGACCTGAATTGCCATATGTGTTGTTGCGGTTGTGGCCTGACGTGCCATATATGTTGTGGCGGTAGTGGCCTGAATTGCCACAGGCGATGTGTTGATGGTAGCATGAACGGTATGTGATGTTATAGTGGGAGAGGCCTGAACTGCGAGAGGAGTGGTGGTGGTGGTAACCTGAACTGCCAGAGGTGAGATGGGGACGGTGGTTTGAAATGCTCGAGGTGTCTGGGTAGTGGTAGTGGCCTGAATTGCAAAAGAATTTGTAGTGGTGGCCCGAATTGCGAGCGGATTAGTGGTGGTGGCTTGAACTGCCAGAGATGAAGTAGTGGTCGTAGCCTGAACAGCCAGTGGGGTTGTGGAGGTGACCTGATTTGCGAGAAGAGTTGTGGTGGTCTTGGCCTGGACTGCCAGAGGTTTTGTGGTAGTCTTGATCGCCTGAACTGAAGTAGACATAATTCTGTTTGTAGCCAGGACTTCCGTGGGCATAGTTGTGCTGGTAGTCTGTTTTGGCATGGGCGTATTTAGTGAAGGTTTTATTGTTGCGTGGCCTGGCGGAGATGCTGTGATAGAGCAGGATATGACTGGTGGATCGGCAGCTGTGGCTGTCATATCACTAATCTGACCAACCGCGTCCGGTGAGAATGCTGCTGAAACAAACAGCAGTACTAGAAGGATCATTTTCGCCATAATCCATGTGGTTCTGCTTGCTATTTAAAATGTAAAAAGAGGAAATATTACCATCCGCCCGGTCTTTTGTATGTCACCATACCTAAAATGCAGATATAGACTAAATAAGTAAAAGGCGGCATGCCCTATATTCATTATTCAATCGTTTTTGGCTTCAGTAATCGAAGACATTTTACGTTAACCAATTAGCATCAATTTCGAACAGGCATAAAATGAAAAGAAAAGAAACGCCACTCAATCGACCAGATGAATACGGCTTACTCTGACATATACGATTTCTGTTTTGACATATAGAATAAGTTTAAGTTTTTGTAAAAGTCCCTCGGCGTCAATGTGGATCTCTCTCTCTCTCTCTCTCTCTCTCTCTCTCTCTCTTTCGTGAAAACATTCCATGCGCGAAAACAAAAACTCTCTGTATGGCTAGGTTGAATGAACAGTCGCAAATGAATCGTTGCTGAGATCTGGAAAACGACGTTCACATACAAGCGTCAGAGCCTACATTCATAAACAAGCCGTCATCCACGAAGGATTCCCGCGCTCATAATCGAAAAACTTAATTCACAAGACCATATTAGCACCAAACTTAACGTAGCATAAAATAAATAATATATAAACACAAACTAGCTTCTTACAAGAAAAAAGCGGTCAACAGTTCATCATCTTGTTCCTGATGTCAAATCCGTATTACTAATCTGTGTTTCAAATTCGTTCTCCTGAGTATTGTATCTCAGTCACGTTTTGATTGTAGTAGCAGTGGTAGTTTTTTTTGCCAATTATGGTATCCTCTCGAAGAGAATAATCAGTTAAAATATACAATAGTAGAAACATTGATTTCTCATATATAATGAACAAGAATAACAGTATATTATAATAGGCATGCTATACCAGCAATAAATAAAATGTTATCACTTCTTTACTGGAAACAGATTACGAGTTAATTACCTACATTATTTAACATACTCTTGTTGTCATTGCTCAGAACCCACAGCAATTTCTCGGCAGAATAATAATTTGAAATAAGTGTATTTCTATGTTAATGGTCCTAGAAACCTTGAGTATTCACCACAATCGATTTCAATTTTTGTTGGAAAGAAAAGGCAAGTTCGGGCGGCTTCTGCTTTTTGAGTGTATATACCCACAATTTGTGTTTGTAGCTTATTCTGAACTTGGTGAATACTACATCTTTTTTGTCGAATATGTAGAGATATGATTCTCTCCCAAAATGTGATTTAAATAGTCTGTATGTTCGCAACTTATTGCCTGTATTTTCAAGATTCATTGTTCGAGTCATATTATGATTATGCAAGTTCATTTGAACATCATGAATATCTCGTAAAGCACGTTGTTCGTGCGGGTCCTAGTCCCAGGTAGTAGCATTAATGAGCTTGCATGGAATTTGAAATACAATTTTATAGTCCGTAGTGAAGGCGCTTGCTGTTATAGTCGTGTCCATTCAGTTTCTGCAAAATGTTTTGTGGCGTTCAAATCATAACATTTCAAACAGAATCCACCAAATTCTACAAGGAAAACATGTATTCATCATACGCAGGCTCTCCCCGGGTATTACTGTCCAGGCAAGGGTAGTTAAAAATGAAACTGTAATCATAATATTATCGCTACATTTAGTAATATTTGGAAGTCCACCTCCACTAAAAATACAATTGGGATTATAAATAGGAAAAACTATTTTTTGTCCTCAAGAGATCCATGATTGCGAGGAAACTGAAGAAACCTGAAAAAGGATTGTGTGAATGTATTCCTTTTTACAATCATGGGAAAATGCTGGTGTCAAGTTGCATAATTCGAATTTCGGTTCAAATAATACTGATATAAAAAGAGCTAAAGGGCCCATAGAAATCTCACTGGCACAGTGTTATGTGCCCGGAGATATATATATATATACAATTTAAAATGTCCGTCTTAATACCGATGACCAATACTATATCAAAATATCTAAAAATACGAATCAGAATCGTGGCTATCCCATTTTCAGTTGCAAAAAAAAACCTCGGAAAATATCGGAATGGAAAAGAAAATCGTTGAAAAAGAAATGTGCCCAGCACTGAATGACGATATTTATGAAATCAGGGAAAATTTCGACAATAAGAAAACTATATTGAACACACCTGATCCGGGAAAGCAGAAGTTAGGATAAATCGGTCCACAGCAAAGATAATTGAATATGGCGAGAAAAGGTAGACCTAGTTTTCTTTATTAGAAATTATATTGTGAAAACATTAGCAGAATTAGAAACAGAAACCCAAACTTGATAATTCAGAAGAGGTTTTAAAAGAACTGAACACTTTTTGATAATACTCAATAATCCTCGCGAAATAATTCAAACAATACTGATAAAAAGCTCTTTCAGATAACGAGTAACATTCATGTGAAGAGGTATTCTAGTTAAGTGAATTATATATATAAAAAAAACCCCACCCCAAAATGAAAAATATACGAAACCGATTACGAAACTATATCAACTTGTATATCTAACAGAATACGGGAGGATTTACCATCTATAATTGATGAGACACAAAAGGATTCATAAATCACACGAAGAAAACACCATTCCACACAGTCAGAAAAATGGTGTTGATCAACACCACAAAAAAGTGTTGAGCTCAACACCAATAAATGTTATTGAATTTAGTCCGACACCATATGTCCACAACACCCTTTAGTAGTGTTGGCCAACACCCTTATTTGGTGTTGAGTCAGCATTAGCACTTGTCAGCTAACACAAGTTGAGCCATTTTTAACATCCTTCATTGGTGTTGACGAACATCATTATTTGGTGTTGAACTGGCCTCAACACCATGTTTTGTCCCCTGCCGCAACGCGGCCGGGGACTTCAAAATGATTCTTGCTTCTTTGTGTCCGTGGATATCCGTGAATGTCCGTGTACGTCCGTGCATGTGTGTTCGAAGCGATAACTTCCTAATGCTTAGTTGGATTGTTCCGAAATTCGGCATATGTACTCCTTGCCACAAGACGCCATTCGGTGTTGCATTTCAGCAACATCTGCGTGAAGGTGGCGCCACTGGGTTGCTTCTTTGTGTCCGTGGATGTCCGTGTACGTCCGGGCATGTCTGTTCGAATTTTCCGCAAGCGATAACTTCCTAACGCTTTGTTGGATTGTTCCAAAATTCCGCATGCGCATTTCTTGTGACAAGACGCCAGTCGGTATTGCATTTCAGCAACATCTGCCTGAAGGTGGCGCCACTGGGTCAAAATGGATCTTGGTTCTTTGTGTCTGGGGATGTCAGTTTGAATTCTTTACAAGCGATAACTTCTAAATGCTTTGTTGGATTCTCCTGAAATTCGGCATACGCATTCCTTGTGAGAAGACGCTGTTGTGTACTGCATTTCAGTAACATTTGCCTGAAGGTGGCTGAGACCATTTTTCAAATCGTTAGGACTGTACATGTACCATGATACAGGACCAGGGGGACAAAAATTGCACCAGGTTGATAGGTCTGCTTATGGCGGACAACAGGGTGGATTTATTCCTAACAGCTGATCACAGTTTAAAAGCTGTACCCACACATTGATTTGGATTGATTGTTGTTTACTGGGTTGATAAATCTTGGGACCTGGGCTGATGAGCCCCATAAAATTACAAGGCCTGACACATATGACATCAATGATTAAGAATATTGCCATAGCAGTGTTTATTTCCCAAAAAAAATAATAATAATAATACTAATTTTTGACACATACATTAGAATGACTTGGTTCCACAAAGTGAAATTTTTCCAAATAATAATAATACTCCCCCCGCCGCAACGCGGCCGGGGACTTTGAAATGGATCTTGCTTCTTTGTGTCCGTGGATGTCCGTGTACGTCCGTGCATGCCTGTCTGAATTTTCCGCAAGCGATAACTTCCGAAATTCGGCATGTGTTCCGAAATTCGGCATACGCATTCCTTGCGACAAGACGCCAGTTGGTATTGCATTTCAGCAACATCTGCCTGAAGGTGGCACCACTGGGTCAAAGTGGGTCTTGCTTCTTTGTGTCCGTGGACATCTATCAAAAAATTTCACAAGTGATAACGTCCAAATGCTTCCTCGGATTCTCTTAAAATTCGGCATACGCATATCTTGCGACAAGACACTGGTTGCTACTGCATTTCAGCAACATCTGCCTGAAGGTGGCGCCACTGAGTTTCTCTTCTTCGTGTCCGTTCCAGGTAAAATGGGTCTTGTTCTCTTTGTGTCTGTCTGTTCAAATTCTTCACAGACGATAACTTCCAAAAGCTTTGTCGAATTCTTTCGAAATTTAGCATATAAACTCCTTGCGACCAGACGTGGGTTAGTATTGCGTTTCAGCAAGATCCACCTGAAAGTGACGCCACTGGGTCTTGTTCCAATCTTCTGTGCATGTCCATGGTTTCCATGCAAATTCTTCACAAGCGATAACTTCCAAATATTTTGTTTAATTAGACATCCCTAGTGTTTGTCATCTTCTCCTTTTTTCCGCTTCGCGCTGTTAGTTTTGAATTTCATGTCGCTTTAAATGACGGACACCATTTTCTTAAATTTTGCTGTCCAGTCCTTCTATTCCACATCATATGATTTACACTAAAGCTCTTGGAGGAACCATATTTTATTTCAGAAGTATAATATGAAATAAACTCTATGTTAGTTTTTAATTTCGTGTCGCCTTAAATGAAGGACAACATTTCCTTCAATTTTGCTATCAAATTATTCTATTCCACAACATATGATTTACCCTAAAGGTTTTGCATGAACCATATTTTATTTCAGAAGTATAATATGAAATAACTGGCGGGGAAATCCCCGCAGTACCGAACCCCTGGGGGTTTTTTTTTCGTGTCATCTTAAACGAAGGACAACATTTCCTTCAATTTTGCTATCAAATAATTGTATTCCACATCATATGATTCACCCTAAAGCTTTCGCAGGAACCATATTTTATTTCAGATGTATAATGTGGAATACCGAACCCGTGGTTTTTAAATTTTTGTTTTTAAATTTCGTGTCATATTAAATGAAGGACAACATTTCCTTCAATTTTGCTATCAAATCATTCTATTCCACATCATATGATTACCCTAAAGGTTTTGCATGAACCACATTTTATTTCAGAAGTATAATATGAAATAACTGGCATTTTTTTTAAAACTTCGTGTCATATTGAATGAAGGACAACATTTCCTTCAATTTTGCTATCAAATCATTCTATTCCACATCATATGATTGACCCTAAAGGTTTTGCATGAACCATATCTTATTTCAGAAGTATAATATGAAATAATTGGCGGGGATTTCCCCGCAGTACCGAACTCCTGTTTTTTTTCGTGTCATCTTAAACGAAGGACAACATTTCCTTCAATTTTGCTGTCAAATAATTGTATTCCACATCATATGATTTACCCTAAAGCTTCTGAACGAATCATTTGTGTCTACACGTGTAACTTATTATATTAATTACAACTGAGTTTCGAAAGTTTGGCGTTTCGCCCACTTGCGCCTACATGTACAAAACGTTATAATTTAGCACCTATTCGATTCCCACCACCAGCCATGACATTATATTGTATCATATACTAGAATGTACCTGACATCCTGTCCACCACTGTATAATTCTATTTTCACCACTATACCAGTGAATCTGGTCTGGGAGTAATCAAGCATTCACAAATTGGTTTACTTCTTAAAGATAAATCGTATCAGATTTCCCTGACAATTAATGTGCACGACCAACACACAAACACACTTCAATTTTTTTTCATAAGCTTCGAACATTTCCAAAGGGAAGCCTTCGTATTGGAATACCAAATCGTAATATATATATATATAGTATCTTATATCCAACTAGCAGATTCTCCATCATTGACAGACTTCTTCAATAGTACTCTTTCTGCAATAAAATGATCTACAGGGGAGCCGTTTTAAGCTCATTATTTCATTTCTTCAGACAGCTGCAGTGAAATACATATAAACCAAGTGGTACGAGGGAGCCGTAGAATATTCATTATTTCGTTTGTTTAGATCGATGAAGTGAAACACAAACAAACTACCGTATAGACCAGTTAATTCATTTCTCTAGACAAGGAAGCAAGGTTGCCTTCATTTCTAGAATTATTTTGTTCGTCAGTATTCAAAACAAGGATAATCTGTATCTCCTTGTATGCACAAGTTACTTGCCGTTGAATCAAATAAGTTTTGTGTTCAAAATTATAGTTCTACTGGATATTTCACGTAAGAGGTTCCCCGTCGGAGCTTTTGGCACCTTCGTGCAGTGTTAACAATTCAGATGCGAACCAACAAACCTGGAGATGTACATATGATGGAAATAAAAGTAGAATTCCACATTATTTCTCCTTTTTCTGTCTTATTTCGTACTACCGTTGGTATCTCTTTTCTCTCTGCTATGTGAGATCTTTCACGCGAGATGTTAAATCGGATCGTTTCTAACCAGCGGTCGTCCGCATCGTTTGCATGTTATGGCGAAATCCTATTCACAAAAGAATCTTTTAAGCTGAATGAATTTTGTTATGGAGACTACCTTCTGAGTAATTAATTATTTGGTTTCTCATTATATATTCTTGACAAGATGTTCGGGGCAAATGAATATACTATCGTATACATTCGTTAACCGTATGAAAAGCCGCCCGAAAACATCAATTTCCACAGTTAATTTGTGCATGCATATATGTTCTTTATGAATCAAGAAAGGAAGGCGCCCCAACAATCCAATCTCCAAAATTAAACTCAAAATCATTTTGTATTTTTTTTTATAACTATAGGGAGGGCAAAATGACCAGTTGGGGAAATGGCCTCTGATTTCAAAATCAAAAGTCTGTAGACTACCTAACCTTGCAGACCGTACATCCATATTTACGATAGCTGTACCATGCAATATACCAGCGAAGCCATTGATGACGGGTATTACATCCACTGGTTCCACGGTATCAGTATGGGATCGGTATCAAAAGTGAAATAAAATAAAAGTAACTCCGAAAATGGAAGTCATTGTGATATAATATTCTATATTTCGGCTGTTATTATATCATCGTCACTTCAAAAGTTAAGATCGATAACTTTCAGGAGATAATCGCATGATTTATCTGGCTACTATTATCAAGCTCTCGGTTACGAACTGAAGCCGGAAGTCCCCCCTGTGAAGAAAGAATGGGTACAATCAAAGATTATGTCAAGTGCAATATAGAAATAATGCATGGGACTAACGTGACAAGGAGTATATTAGAAAGTGGTATAAGTATGCGTAATTGGAATTTAAAAAAACACAATAAAATGGGATCTACTATTATAAAACCATAAGCAATGGATTACTATTATCTTTCAGATGCACTATATAAAGTCAATTACTGAAATAGATTTATACGAAACTGTACAATAATCTCCGCTACATATATTTTAAATAATGTATTTTTAATTGTTTTAAACTATGTATAGTGCTTGCAAACTTATGAATTGATTCAGAAATTTGTATATGGATAAATAATAAAGCATCGTGTTGACGAGCATCGAAGTCGGAAGTGACCCGGAATTCAGTCAACGTATTAACAACAGAATAGACTGGTGACCATACGCAGACAAAAGGTGGTTTGATGAAACAAAACTGTTTGTGTGAAAGTTGAAAAACAACTGAACAATCAAATAAATAAATCAACCAGAATGGCAAGTAGCGAAAATCATTTTGCATTCGAAGGTGGACACAATATACTATTTCAACAGTGTTACTTACCAAGGGTTCCCTTTTCTCTGACATTGACAGAATTAATCAAAGATTATGAAGATACAATAACAAAAAAATCTCCAGATGTGAATAAAATAGTGACTTTGCGAATAAGAACCATACTTTCACAAAATAAATTTTATTAGAAAAGCGCGACATTAGTCTGATCGAATAAATATTACTTTTATTATGGGCGTATTATTTTGCCCGAACTATTAGCTTATTCTGTAGTCGTTTTAAATTTGGAAATACACACTTTTGAGATTGTTTATTTACGTTTTTCAAAGAGAAAATGTACAGGAAAATAGAGATATCGGTATGACAAAATCTACGCACATGTGCGAACGAGTATGGCGCGGACCTCACCGAGAGCATTATATGCAAGAACATTTTCTTCGCGATCGGCAAACGCCGATCGCAGATCAACTTTATTGCATTACCCTGTGCTAAACCAATACATATTTGCGAGAATAATCCTGACTGAAGTAGAAGTTACAATAAAAGGGGCAAATTACGGGTAGTACGGTATAGCAAAGCTCAATATTATAGGACAATGATGCGGAACTTTGAGAAGTGTCGATATTTTTCTCAGCACATACATATTCCTTTGTGAGCCACTGACAAATACAAGAACACATAAATATACGAATCTTGACGCAAACCACTACATGAATAGATGAATTCATACTTTTCAGTGAATATACCGTAAACTCCCTTTCTAACAGATTATTCTCGTCGATCAGAAATATACCCGCATTATATGCGATTATAACTCGTCGAAAACATATAATAATCTATCAATGAAACTCAGTATAGTGCAGGCACGTCAGTTCACGGCCCAAATCATACGTGGAGGATCCGACCATCATCCGTGGATGGTCCGACCATCATCCGTGGATGATCCAGCCATCATCCATGGATGATCCAGCCATCATCCACGGAGGATCCGACCATCATCCAGCCATCATCCGTGGACGGTCCGGCCATGATACGTGGATGGTACAGCTATCCTCCAGCTATTCTACTGCTATCCTACATAGGGTAACTGGAAAGTGAGCGTACTGTACTCTGCGAACGGTTACATTGTTCGGCGTACCTAATCGATGATCTACCATAATCTGGTAAACGGGCTGTTGATAAGTCGTATGTATGTACATAGCGACAATATGCAACACTAAAAATATACAATTCTAACGCGCATACACTTGCAACAGTTATTTCAATAACATTTGTCGAATGGTTTAATATCTTGGTGGTATATCTACGTTTTGACGACATCACAGCCACTGAAAATTCCTGATAATCAGATTTTATGAGCTTAGATATTTCTCAATAAGTTTGGTATTTGGTTGTTACGTCGTGTAACTCCGCTATCTGGCATATCCGTCATGCGAATGTAGATATCGGTTTCACAAAATGAACGTTTCCCAGTTATTGTTATTGCCTATAGGGAATTGGAGCGATATGCAAGAGGTGGGGAAAAATGACGACGGGGAATAAAAAAACAAACAAATATCACTATCTAAATAGGATGCCGTCACTCAATTAAATACAAGGTCTGAAGTAACTCTATAGAGCTTCATAATTTGAAGACCAGAATGCACAATCAGCATAGATACAATATATACGAGGAAAGGTGATCAGGTGATCAGGGGATCAGCAGCCCCAAATAACCCGACCAGCAGTGTTACATGTTACACATTGGTTTCGAAGGAAAAACATTTCCTTTTCATTTGATTCTTTTTATACTTTAGGGAAATCTTTTTTTCACCTGATTTGCAAATCAGGAAAATATGTCCTAGCTGGGTTATCAGATAGGTACCGGAATTTTTTTCCTATTGGACGTTCTTTCCTCTTTTTTTTTTACACAGTCTCAATCCGCAATCATTCCATGTTAAATATGGACACCAATCGAATATATCGTTGCCGTTACTTTCAGTTCTCTGTTTATCTCTCTTTGGTCGTATATCGATATAACTAAGTCGGTATATTCGTGTATTCCTAGGACTAAAAAGCAACCATTTGACTCCACAGGAAAGCCTCCCTCGGCACCTCCTATTCAGACTAGAATACGGAGGATTCTAAGATGTAGACTTGGTATCTCAGCCGCTCTTTTATCGCAGGTGTTCATGCGGAAATTATGGAGTAAACTGATGGCTCCTAGCACCGGCCTTATGTTAATATGTTTCATATTCTTAAACAACGCAGATACTAACTATTGTTCTTTCAATTGCTTTATGGTGACGTATCTTTATTATACATTCAGTATTTAAGCGAGGCTGTTGACTTGTGTGTGTGTGGACGTTTTTTCTGAACAGGCTAGGTGCCCCATGTTGAACTAATAAGCTTTCACTTCATACCATCCGAAATTACGTCATGATAGTTACATTTCAATCATAAGTTAAATATAAAAATATCCATGTTCGTAACGTAGGTTCTGGTCTACGGCCATTGGGATTGAATATACATTATACGACCTTTATATCAAATGTCTTTCTTTGTGACTGAATAAAATAGCCTGGAAACGAAAAAGAAATGCGTCAAGAGCGTTAGTGAATAGACTGTAAAATACGTTAATCAGATAACATCATGGGCTGTAATAACATAAATCAAAAAACATCTGAGTCGCACATAACTATTCCGCTTATAAGAAAGTTTCAATCTGTCGTTCACATACACCAGAATGGTTTAACTCTTATCCCGCTTCAGGCAAAATCGTCCAATGAAACGAGCGATCACGGTCACATGGTCGCCCGATATTTTTCCATCCACCGCCGTCGATTGTAATTCGGGGTGGGTAACTAGGTTATCTCCCTTTACAGCAGCTCCTGTCTCAAAGCACTCGCGTCGGCTGGCTCGCGTCGATTATTCCTCGGGCTTCATTGTGACAAGTATTTGTAATATAGGTGAGCTTCTGCAGCTGTAGTTCTAAATTAGGTAGCATTCATAACGTGAACAGCTCGCATTCCATTGTAATCAGCGCCGACCAACGCCAATGAATATTGAAAATGCGTGACTTCACATACAGTGTTTTTTGTTTCTTGAGGAACAACAAAACATAGGACCAAAGTTGATCACAAGAAGTCCTTTATCACAGAATTTGCCTATGGACATCAGCGTGTTCAGAAAGGGTCTTCAGCGTATGGTGGCTGATATCTGCCATGTCGTATCATCGTACTATCGTCCTATTTTTACTGGCGCGATGGTACGATGGTACGATGGTACGATGATACGATGGTACGATGGTACGATGCGATGGTACGATGGTACGATGGAGAAATTTCCATCGTATCATCGTACCATCGCATCGTACCATCGTATCATCGCATCGTACCATCGTACCATCGCATCGTACCATCGTACCATCGCATCGTGCCATCGTACCATCGCATCGTGTCATCGTACCATCGCATCGTGCCATCGCATCGTACCATCGTACCATCGTACCATCGCGCCAGTAAAAATAGGGCGATAGTACGATGATACGACATGGCAGATATCAGCCACCATATGGGGATAAATTCGTACGGGAAGGGGAGTCTGACGCCTCGCCCAATATAAATTTTACTGACCCCATATATTTCTGTATTGGGTCACTGACAAACCGTGTAGCTAATAATATCAGATACAAAATCCGAATAAAAGTGAATGGATTAGAACCCTACCTTGCCGGGGGTTGGGCGGGGGCGGATTCTGCCTTTCCGCGAATGAATTTTCCTCTCGTGTTCCGAAAAGGAGAAAAGTTAACGGGGTACGTTACATATCCTTTAGCGGAAGTCACCCGATATATTCAACTAAACCAACATACATAGACAAATAAGCATTCTTATATTAAAATGAATATGGACTAAATATATCCCTCGATACTCCCCTTCATCAGCCAAGATATCTAAGGAATAATAACAACATACACTTGATTTTCATTCTGCGTACCATTTTAGATTTAAGTTTTTCTCTTGTCTTTTAACTTATCTGTGTTGCCAGAAATTGGCATGGTGAAGGAACCATTTTGATTGTGGATAATTTCAATTTGTTATACATTCTGTACAAATATAATGTTCACGTTGTAGGTTTTTTTTAAGATAGCATTTGAGTGAACACTAATACCCCAATGAAATTCATGTTATTTCATAGATTCTCTCGTTAATACGAAAATGATTTATATAAAAAAAATGGTCAAGATATCTGATTTTTAAAGTAGTACTTAAATATAAGTACAGTATGTTATCTAGCAAGGCTTTACTATCAACTTTTCTTGCGCATATGAAAGGTAATGAACCTCCTTGAGGATACGTATCCCCCGTGAGGGTCAAAATTGGTCATTTATAGTATTCGGTGAAATAATGAAACCAAAATTCCAGTAAAACGTGGCTTAATTGTACGTTCGAATATTTAGTTCCTATAATATGTGAGAAAGTTAAACAAATTATGTTGGATGGCCCAGTACTCCGATGGTATTCGGCTCTAATTGACGGCAGGGAATGACCAGTCTAATTGTCTGACATATTAATATACAAAAGAGCGGCCTGGCCTTTGGGTGGACATTTCCAAGGAATTACAAAATGAATTAGGAACATCTGCTTTACTTTTAATAATTTCTCAAAGTAGACATTCAGATTAACATGAAACGAAAATAGAGTTAGCGGTGTTAACCTCACAAGATGTGATTGTCATAAGGAAACACGAGCGACTCGCGTTTTCTTTCAGACAGAGATTGTCTCTGTGCCGCCTTTCGTTGTGATTTGGATTTCGGCATGTCACTTTGTGCAGTTCACAAGTCAGTTAAGTAAGCACCGTCGTCTGTGTGTATTAGTAGTATACAAAGAGTATTTAAAGTCGAATTGACCTCAGAAATTTGCATATTTTGTGGAGGACACGTGGAGGTCACACGCGACAGCCAATCAAAAGCGAGTATTGTGTCACATGGGGTGTGGTGGTGGTGGGTGGTGGGTTTAAGATGGCGGCTGTGGTGGTGGTGGGTGGTGGGTTTAAGATGGCGGCTGTGGTGGTGGTGGGTGGTGGGTTTAAGATGGCGGCTGTGGTGGTGGTGGGTGGCGGGTTTAAGATGGCGGCTGTGGTGGTCGTGGGTGGTGGGTTTAAGATGGCGGCTGTGGTGGTGGTGGGTGGCGGGTTTAAGATGGCGGCTGTGGTGGTGGGTGGTGGGTTTAAGATGGCGGCTGTGGTGGTGGGTGGTGGGTGGTGGGTTTAAGATGGCGGCTGTGAAAGATGTATTCATCCGCGGTCATGTCTGGCGGTGATTCGGTCGCGGGAAAAACCTTCCGCGGAGAAAAAGTAGTCCCTAGATAAAATGGTCCGATGGGGTCGAGTGAGGTATCCAAGTGAAGCTTATGTGAAGGGGCATCTAATGGGCTGAGTGTGGGGTCTTCTGCGCATGCGCGGTGGCCGAAGGGTATGAAAATAGCCGTTTTGGGAACAACAAGTTTAGTAATGTTTATATAGTTTATTACCCCAATGTTACATCATACCCAGGCTGGGGGGGAGCCGCCCTGGGTATGTTTAGTATGTTCACAGTAAAACAAATTGAAATATCAAACACCATGTTTTATTATTTAACACATTGTCACATTAGGTACAAGGGTTTACTGAGCTCAAGTCAGCGAGCAGCATGTAGACATAGAGTGTGTGTGTGTACGGCATGATATTCATCAGTGCACGGGTGACGCATTCAACCGATGGGGGTGATCGGTCAGCTTGGTCAGGAAAAACGTGACATTGGTTACCCTCTCTACCACCCATTGAATGTTGGGGCGTTGACAATTCGCCCATCTCAAGGGTTCCACGGTGTCCAGTATCTCCAGCATCGTCTCTAGTGACCCCCGGTTAATGATGGTGACCGGCTGGTCAAACACATGGTTGTTGGCACTGGATAATAATACTGTAACTGGTCCGTCTTTTTGTGACGTAAGATGTACCCGAAAGCGACATTCAATGTAAAGGCCGTAGTTTGATCGTTGAAGATGGCTTCCACGTAGCTGCGTAGACAGGTGCGGTTGGTCAGTGGGAAATTGTAGATATCTTGAGGGTGGAAACAGTACCATGTCATGGACCAATGGCGCCGATCGATGTCACTGATTGGATGGTTGTCCTGTAAGAGATCGCTAGGAACATTTATGGGCTCCACCAGAAAATGTTCGATGTTGTCAGGACTCGAAACCGTAACGCTGGGGTCCGGCTGGATATTCAGGCTCTTCTCAACTGTGGGTATAGGCGGGCTCTCCTTCATCGCATCACCAGTGGCGTTCGTCTCCCCGGGCTTATCTTCACTGGATCTCACCTTCCGTGGCTCCTCTTCAGCAGGAAGTTGTCGTTCATGCTCATGGGCATGAATCAACCGTTGGTGTCGCAGCAACTGACTGCGTCGTTTGAAGAGTTGATCACAATCCTCGCATGGACGCTTGGATGGCCCATGAATTGAACGTTCGTGGCGCAGTAAAGCATCTTCCCGATTAAATGACCGTGCGCAGGTTATACAAGTATACAGTCCATCGTTGTGGGTGGAGGCCTCGTGGCGTCGTAAATTATCTAGACGAGTAAACTGCTTCTGGCAAGTTGTGCAAGTGAACATCTTGGTGGTTGATAGAGTGTCTGATGAAATGGCAAGGCCGCTTCCCTTTTATAGCACGCTAGCTGGTAATCTATTTTTAGCACACTCTACCCCAAGTCGAGGATCGAGACTGGTGTACTGGTGTACCACTGAGCCGCATTGCGCGCGCGTATGAAGACCCTTATACATACCCAATGCAGGCGCAGACGCGAAGTGCCCGGACGATAGACACGGACGTCACCGATCCGAAAAGACACGAACTTTACCGAAAAGACACGGACTTTACCGAAAATACACGGACTTTAACGAAAAGACACGGACGTACACGAAAAGACGCGAAGGTGAACGCCATTGTGGGAAACCCCCACAGACAGGTCAGTACATGCATTTCTATGTTGTTCACGCATAATAAAAGGATTGATCTGTAATCTGTGTTGTTGTTGTTGTTGTTGTTGCTCCCTTTTTTGGACTAACCCATCAGAATAGTACGTATCACGGACTACACCCGTAGAGCTACATCTGGTCTATAAAACACGTCCCTCTGGATCCCACACCTTCATTTCTACAGAGCCATGGCGGAGATCCAGCCCCATGCGACTCGCATTTTACAGCATGCCACCGCGGTAAATTCATTCACGGGTTACCGAGCAGTGGTCCGGTCCATGTTTGCAGATGGCGATGACAACGAGGGACGACGCCAGATCCTGAACGAGTTCACAGAAGCGGTCCTCCACAGAGTGCACTCGATGGAGAGGCGTGCCATCACTCACCACTACTGGACTATGACAGCCATCCTTGATGCTCGCGCTATGGACCAGGAGCGCTCACGCCGGAACCAGCGCCGGCTGGTTGGCCTCATACTAGTCTGTGCCCTATTGACCCTGGCGCTGTGGTATTGACACTATAAATGCGAGGGTCAGACAGAGTGTGTGTCATTCACCGTTCGACATTTGGACCAAGCATGTCACCCGTCCTACGAGCCATTCTGCCCCTTACACCCCGGGTGGGGTTACACGTCTATGAAGATAAAGTCACCCTGGTGGAAGACCGTGGGCGCCCGCTGAGACCTTATCGAATACGGTGACGCTACCTCGTGACGGCTGGACCAAATTTAAACGGGTGTTGAGCTGCGAGCTCGACGGAAACCTCATCCACATAGACAATGCCATCTACGTATACCGTGCAACCTTCTTCCTACGCCTGGGCCGCTACCAAGATGCTACGCGAGGCTTCACCCTAGACCCCGATCTGTGGTCAGCCTTGGAGAAAGTGGTGCATATTGTGGACCAGCTGTTTACACCGGACGAGCGATCATCACACCAGTTGGGGTGGGCTCGTGCTATTGAGGACGCGCTGGTTGAACCCCATGAACAACTACATGAACCCGACGACGATGCCATTGATTACCCGGCTAGACTCAGTCAGCCCAGTGATATGACCACCTGATCCTTTTGATCTCACGGGGTTCTCCCTATAAATACGAGAGACAGTGAAATGTGGTACCATTCACGTACTGACCATGACGGAGCATATAGTACTGGCGTATTTCAGCTTGACCCCCGAGGTTTTCCTGCACGTGTATGCGGATAAGGTCGATATCATGGAGGAGGTGGTGGGAGACACTGTGATGCGGACCCTACACAACCGTGCCCGGCTCACATTCGTCTGTCCCGGGAGGGCTGGACCAAATTCAAACGGGTGTTGTCTGGTGAACTGGACGGCGATCTCATCCACTTGTGTCACGATGTGTACATCCGACGCGGCCCTTTCTTTGCTCAATTGGCTCGGCTAGATGGGGGTACAGTGCATTTTACCCTTCACCCTGATCTATGGTCTGCATTGGAAGATGCCGTGGTAGATGTGGATGAAGTGCTTATCAAGCGGTCATCAGATGAGTTGGACTGGTCATTTACCATGGCCACTGTGGAAGTCCACGAAGAAAATCAGAAAGAAACTCCGGTTCAAGATATACCCGTTATAAATAAACGATAGAGCCAGGGTGCATCATCATTGTGTCACCATGAAGCGCTGGGAGAAGGTGCTCGATAACTTATACTACAGTCCCGACAGTCCGGCGGCCTATAGTGCATTGTCGGCTCTCTATCGAGCGGTCAAACCCCAGGGGATACAACGTGCCCAAGTCCGAGATTGGTTAAGAAGACAAGACACCTATACCTTACATCGATCTGTCCGTCGCCATTTTCTACGGAACCGGGTCATCGTGGGAGGAATAGATGCCCAGTGGCAAGCGGATTTGGTCGATATGAGCGCCTTTGCCAAACACAACGATGAGAATCGGTATATCTTGACGTGCATCGATATCCTATCCAAGTATGCGTGGGTGGTACCCATCCGGACGAAAACGGGGGCAAATCTCATAGCGGCGTTCAAAGACATCTTCAAGACCGGGCGCAAACCTTTGTATTTGCAAACCGACGAAGGCACGGAATTCCTCAACAGACCGTTCCAAGCCTTTCTCAAGAAACAGAAGGTGTTTTTCTTCCATACGTACAACGAGACCAAGGCTTCCGTGGTGGAAAGGTTCAACAGGACATTCAAAGGCCGCATGTATAAATATTTCACCTATAAGAATACAAGGCGGTACATCGATGTTCTCCCGAAACTGGTGAGGGGTTACAATCGAGCCTATCATCGAAGTATAGAGAGAGCCCCCATTACCGTGACCCAACGCAATGAAGCCCAAGTCCGGCGTGTCTTGTACCCCAGGCCATCGCAGCGAACGACGAAGGCGGTGTACAAGGTCGGGGACCCTGTACGGATCAGTAAAGTCAAGGGCAAGTTCGGGAAAAGTTACTTGCCCAACTGGAGCGATGAGCACTTCCTGATTAAACGGCGCCTACCCCGACAGCGGCGAGTCTATGAACTGGAAGATCTCCAAGGGGAAACGTTGCTGGGGACGTTTTACGAGACGGAATTACAGCCTGTTGTAAAAACACAGCAAGACTACTACACGGTGGAGCAGATTTTGAAAACGGAACGTCGACGTGGCAAACTGTTTCATTTCGTGAAATGGCAAGGTTGGCCCAGTTCCTTCAATTCCTGGGTCGCGGCCAACCAGGTGAAACGACTATAAAGCCAGACACCACTGCCGTCCTCCTTCATTCCACGTCCGACCACAGTGCTATGGACCAACAGCAGCTGCCTCTGAAGACAGCGTCTCGCAAAACGCGCAAAGCGCAAGTGGTCTTTGGGGTGCTATTGCTAACCCTGCTGAGTGTGTTGTACGGAGGTGTGTTTTACGACGTAGCCTATGTCAGCACGTTACTTAACCAACTGAGAACACCAGGCACCAGCGAAACCGATCTACAGAGAGCACCAGTCGTATCGAGCCCAGTCACCACCACCACACCCCGCGTACAAGCCACGTCGAGCTCTACACCTACACCAAGTACGCCCACTACGTCTGAACACCCACCGGATTTCATCCCTCACAGTGAACCGACCACCCACGTTGTACCCACCCCCAGCACCATCCCTGACAGTGAACAGACAATGACGACCGACGTTGTACCCACCACCACTCCAGTTCACTCGTACGAAATTTACAAGAGCGGGTTACCACGACAACGGATACACCTCGAACCATGGACCCTGGGTGGCAGCATCCCTTCACTTGCGTCATCGCAGGACCGACGGGCTCCGGCAAAACGCACTTCGTCAGGAAGCTCCTTTAACACGCCGACAGCATGATCACTCCACCCATTGCCAGAGTCGTGTGGTGTCACGGAGAATGGCAGGAAGCGTATGCAGCAATGCCCCACATCACGTTCGTGGAAGGCCTACCCAACCTGGCCGATTTGGAACCCGACACCTTGGTGGTTCTGGATGATCTCATGGCGGAGACGGATGCACGGGTCACCCAACTCTTTACCAAAGGCAGCCATCATCGACGGCTCAGCATCATCTACATTGTGCAGAATCTGTTCAGTAAAAACCAGCTGACGTCTGTGTGTTTGATGATGGGGAATAATAAAAAGAATGAATACCACAGCAGGGTTGACTTTGTCTGTGAGGTGGATAAAAAGGGCAGAGTTGTGGGTTCTAGCATTAGTTGTACAGGATGTCTGCGCGAGTACGGAAGCACGCTCCCACGCTCCGTGTATTGAAGACGGCCCCACCCGAGTTAGTCCGAACCATTGTACGCGGTGCGGACCCTGACCTTGTACGCTGTCTGTGCGAGATCGGGTACAACCTGTTAAAAGGCAACGTACCACTGACTCCGGCTCAGAAGACCAAGTTGGCCAAGCATAAGACAGGTCTCCGAACCCTAGTCCACAAGCGGGTCCCTCAAACACAAAAGAAAAAGGTGTTACAGAAAGGCGGCTTTCTCGGGGCCATCTTAGCACCGTTGGCCGCTTCCGTGTTGGGTCCAGTATTGGGTGGACTCTTCGGCCGACAATGAACCACACGAAAAAAATGGTCCTCGTCGAACCACGGTTCCTGCAAAACCTCCAATCACCCTACCCTGTCCCACCTACGGTGAAGACCATAAACAGCCTCGATGGAGAGATGCAACAGATCTTACAGAGACCGGGGTTAAGCGACAGTGAGAAAGTACAACGGTACAATGAGACGCTTCAACGGTACATGACGTTCATGGACCAATACAAAACCCTGTCTACCCCAGCAACAGCACCACCACCACCACCACCACCACCACGTGACAGACCGCCGACCTCAGCACCGTTCCAACAGCCGCCATTACCAGGGGTAGCCCCCACAGCCCCACAGTGGGTGGAAGACGAAGTGCTGAAGAGTGTACCTGCCTCGTTCAAGAAACAAGCTGGCCTGGTATTACAACGGATGAAACAGAATCCTAACATGACTTGGAATGATAAAGGCGAACTCCTGGTACAGAATCAGGTGGTCCCCGGCACCCACATGACGGATTTAGTGAATGATCTGATGCGTCAACGCAGATCGCACACCGATCCTCGAGGATGGGAGGTCTTCGCTCAAGGCTTGAAAGACATGCATGTACCACAGGAATTGGTGGGGAACCCCCACCGCTGGGCCTTTATGCAATCACCGACTCGTGCACCACGACTCTCACCACAACCTTCTTGGGAAGCCGACTGGGAACCGGAGTCACCCCCCAAAACTCCACCACCATCACAACGGGCACCTTCTTTTCAGACCTTTAAAAAACCACCCTCGATCAGGACACCCCACATCTCCAGAGCCGTGACACGTAGCAAGTCAACGCGACGAACACGACGCCGGACACAACCGCCCAAGGCCTGGAACACCTATTAAAACCAACAGCAGCAGCAGGACAGCTCAGTCGCCATGTTTTACCTGACCCTACCCAGTAACAGTTCGCTGGATGTGTTTCCTGACAACACCGTGGCCAAGTACGTCACCCAGTTACCGCAACCGTTACATTTACCTGGCCGGTGGGAATGCGGCCTCGTGGATATCCAATACCCTTACTCGTGGTACAACGTGCGAGCCAATGAAGTGTGGTACGAGGTGACCTACGAAGGCAAAAACACCCGACTCACCCTGCCCGAAGGCCAATACGATACCCCCAAAGAGTTCATGGGTGGGCTGTCAAGACTGATGCATTATAAGGCGCTACGGCGGGTGACGAATACTTCAAGACCCATCAAAGCCTATCCCTTCAAGAATCACGTGGACTTCGATTACAACGCACACAACGACAAGGCACAGCTTATCGTCGCCGGCAAGGCGAGTGTGGTACTGAGTGCTATCCTACAGCAATGCTGGGTTTCGATCTAAAGACGTTCGCTGGTCCCACCGAACACCATGGCGAGATGCCGATGGATATGAAGTCGGGTATGTACGGACGTGGTGGACAACCACATCGTGGGCGATATCAACACACCTCTGTTACGGGTGGTCCCCATTAAACAGGCGTATGGAGGTCAAGTCACCCACAGTTTCACCCACATGCTCTACTTGCCCGTACGACAAACTGACATCAACACGATCACGGTGGATATAAGAGATGACACGGGACGACCGGTGGCATTCGAACGAGGAAAAGTGGTGCTGACACTTCATTTTCGACAAGCACGTGCTCCCCACTTTGCATAATGAAAGTACCTTACGAGTGCGATTCACGCAGCTATGCCGACTATTATGCCCAACAGGCCGGGGGTGGCTTTCCGGTATTTAGCGGTGCACGCATGCAACGAGGACATGGTCTGGGGAACATACTCGGCAGCATTGTGAAAACGTTCCTGCCCTTGGTGACGCGTGGGGTGAAAGCAATCGGCAAACAAGCGGTACGCAGTGGACTGCAAGTGGCCGGTGATGTCTTGGGGGGTACGGCACCCAAAGAATCCTTGAAACGGCGGGCCAAAGAAGCGGGAGGCGTCTTGGTGGCCAAAGCACAACGCACCGTTGGGAATAAAAGAGCTGCCCCACCGAGACCACGCACCAGTCGACGACCGACCCAGCGACGACGCACATCGAAGAAGACAAAGGATATCTTTTCTTAAAACATGTCCTTAATCCACGCCGAGTCCTGCCCCTCCACCAACAGTGAATTTGATTTGTGGACCGTGCCGCCCACACAGACCAGTGTCGAACAAGGATTATGGGTGGAGCATCTCCCGCTCTCCAGCATCAACGAAACCGGGCCCATCGAGTTCACCATCAGTAATGCGGATACGGCCTATGTGGATTTAGCCCATACCTACTTGTATGTGAAAGCCAAGGTGGTCAATGGAGCTGGCACCAGAATCGCTGACCAAGCAACGGTGGGCCCGACGAATCTCTGGCTGCACTCGATGTTTCAGCAGGTGGATATTTTTCTCAGCGACAAACTCATCAGTGACTCCACCAACACGTACCCCTATCGAGCCTACATCGAGACACTGCTGTCGTATGGCCGAGAGGCTAAAAAATCTCAGCTGACAACCGCTTTATTCTACAAGGACACGCCCGAGCACATGGACACGGTGGACAATGGGGGATATAACAAACGGAAGGCTTTCACTGCGAACAGTGCCTCGGTGGATATGATGGGTCGACTGCACGCAGACATGTTCATGCAAGATCGGTACCTCTTGAACAAGATCCCCATCAAAATCCGACTGATACGGGCGCCTCCGACCTTCGCCTTGATGGCCACTAACGTAGAGGGGCATGCAGCGGACTATAAGATTGTCATCCAAGACGCAGTCCTGTATGTCCGAAAAGTGAAACCGAATCCAGCCGTTCAATTGGGACACATGAAAGCCTTGGAAACAAAACCAGCCCAGTACCCTATCCGACGTGTACAAACCAAAGTGTTCTCTGTGCCTGCTGGAAATATGGGCGCCAACAAAGAAAACCTGTTCCTGGGGGAACTACCCAAGCGATTGATCCTGGCCTGTGTGGAAAATACCAGTTTCAGCGGAGCCTACCCAGAGAATCCGTTTGACTTTCAACATTTCGGCATCAATTTTGTGGCCCTGCATGTGGATGGACAACAGGTGCCAGCCACGGCCTTAACACCGAACTTTGGGCGGAGGAATTTCATTCGAGCCTATCAGAGCCTGTTTACAGCCACAGGTCAAATCAACCAGGACGAAGGGAATATGGTCAGTCGGGAGGACTACGCGAACGGATACACGTTGTTCTGTTTCGATCTAACCCCCACCTTAGAGAACGACCATCAGCTGGCCCTGGCCAAGCAAGGCAACTTACGGTTGGAAATCCACTTTGCACGAGCCCTGGCGACCACCGTCAATGTGATCTGCTACGCCGAGTTTGACAACATCATTCAAGTGGACAAGGCGCGCAATGTCCTGTGTGACTTCTCCACCTAACATGGATACAGACCAGATAACCACTGTGCTGAAGAATGACCCAGGGACACGTAGAGTGTTTCAAGGGGTGTTCGCCCGAGATGTGTTTCCATTAGACCGTATGTATCCTGCTGCTTACGTTCTCAACACGGACCCGATGGATCGGCCCGGTGAACACTGGGTGGCCGTGTACTTGACAGAACAGCAGGGCGAATACTTTGACCCGTACGGCCTGCCACCCCTCCATCCCGATTTAACAGACTTCATGGATCAAGGCACAGAGACGTGGTGTTGGAACAGTCAAACGTTGCAAAGCCTGACCAGTGGCGTGTGCGGACAATATTGCTTGTTTTACCTGTACCATCGATGCCGGGGAAGACCCTTATCTACCATCGTACAGATGTTTGACGAGTACCCCCAGGCCGAGGACCGCGATGTACTCGTCTATGACTGGGCCGCCCATCATTTCAATGTACAAGCTCCGTTCTGGGCTTAAATTAATGACAAGCCCCTTGTTCTGGGCTTAAGTTTACAAGCCCCTTGTTCTGGGCTTCAATGTGCAAGCCCCTTGTTCTGGGATTCAGTTAATTACAAGCCCCTTGTTCTGGGCTTCAGTTTTCACGTGGTTGTTCTCACGTTGTTGTTGTTCACTGAATGTGTGTTTTATTCCTAATGCATCAATGCCCAATGTGGAGATTCAGTCAAACTGAAATCAGTGGTGTAGGATGGGGCCAAAATGTAACCCATCAAGTTTAGAATGCAAGAGCACTATAGTAAAAATAGAGAGCCAATGAAATCAGCCCACAGATCAAGTACGTGTTTTTGGTCTAGGTTTGGAGCGGGCATTTCATTGAGGTACGTGTATACGGTGAGTGAAGAGACTCGTCCAACACGTATAGATTATGTTGATGACTATAAGTTCTAGGTAACCCATCAAGGTTAGAATGCAAGAGCACTATAGTAAAAATAGAGAGCCAATGAAATCAGCCTACAGACCAAGTACGTGTTTTTGGTCTAGGTTTGGAGCGGGCATTTCATTGAGGTACGTGTATACGGTGAGTGAAGAGACTCGTCCAACACGTATAGATTATGACTATAAGTTCTATGAGCATAATGCATGAAAGTGGCTTTGAACACCGTATTAGCCAATCAGTGGCCTAGAATGGAGCCAAAGGTAACCCATCCATGTCCAGAAAAACATTACCCGGGTGTACAAGAACCCAGATGTAGGCGCGGACGTCAGCGAAAGCACACCGTGAGTACCCCAATTCGATTGGCTGATTGTTCGACCGCTGATTGGTTCTTTTTCTCGACCGCTGATTGGCTCTTTTTTTTTCTCGACCGCTGATTGGTCCAAATGGACCTGCCCATCTTTCGCAGGTTCATTTACAATCCCCTTTTTGTGCTCAAGCTCTGACTATAGCGATGCCGCAACATTGTCTCATTGGACATTGGACCGTTTGACCTGGAGCTGACCCTTTGACCTTTTGACCCGCGTCCGCGAGGGCACTGCCGGGGATGACGCGTGATGACGCGCGCGCTGCGTGCTGGGGCGGGGCGGAAAAACACCCCGGCGGTTGAACATTGGAACTCTTGTGGGTTTGGAGGATGAACATACGGACGTCTAAGGGGAAAAATTGGAACTCTTCTATATTTGGAGGTAGTTTTTAGTGAAAACCCGGAAGTGACGTCACAACCCACGTGACCTGCGTATATACTCCTGTAAAATAGAGCCGATTTTATTTCTTTGGAGGGGCAAGGTCAATAGGACTTGCGCTTTTTATACTACTAAACTGTGAAGTAGATTACATCTTACATAGGCCTTAAGGCCGTGATATGCATATGAAGTATTCTGGGGCATGGTCAGTACTTCCCAATTTTCCCTTCGTCTACTACTCGCCGATTTTTTTTTTTTTTTAATTTTTTTTTTTATTATTATTATTATTTATTTATTATTTTTTATCCAACCCAAAGATAATATATGCCACCCTACGCTACGTAACTGTTGCTAAAACCATATAAGGGGGTTCCCGGTAAATTTGAACAAATGATGACGTCATGACCGAAATATCAACAACGCAGTTTCCACCGAGGCCGTGTCTTGGCCAAAACCGATAATGTCGGTGTGAATTTCAATGGATGTAGGCGAAATAAACGTAAGCTATCCTTCTATCACACACAAACTCATGTTGGCCGCTCTCAAATTTTCGTACAGGCCTTATTGCGAGAACTTGTGCGAGACGTGTGCACGAAAACTACGTGCGAAATCAGGCCTATTTTCTCATCGCATGGGCGGAAACAACTGCCGATATTCTATTCTGTGAAAGCTGGATGTGATGAAAACGCACTGAGTCACACGTGCACTCGCAACAATTCGCAACAGTGTAATGAAATGTGTTCATTTTTTAGGCGCTCATTTTCTACGACCTATACAGCCAACGTGGTTTATTAATATGCACACACATATCTTTTTCTTATAGTTCATTGGCTGAACACCCTCTGTTTTACCACACCCACCCCACGTGGGTGTATGGGAGGGAGAAATTGATCTACCGTCACATCCCAGAAACAGAAAACCGCTGGAGTGTCGACACCATGACACCAGGAAGAGCCAGGAAACATGTGTGTGTGTGCCGTTGGCCGAAATCATTAGCTTGATAGTTTAGTGTTTTCATTTCATTCATGTGGTAAACTGAAGACCGAATTTATACCGATGGAAATATCTGTGAATTTCGAAAAAATCCGTGACAAGCCAAGAAACAGAAAACCGCTGGGATGTCGACACCAAACCAGGGAGCATGTGTGTGCCGCTGACCAAAATCATTAGCTTCATAGTTTAGTGCGTTCATTTCATCCATGTGGTATACTGAACACCGGATTTACCGATGGAAATATCTGTGAATTTCGAAAAAATATATATGGAATGAGATTCGTGGTGATACCCATATTTTTTTAGGATACGAATGCATCGTGATGAAGGCTTCATGGTGTGTTATACCCACCTAGGAAAAAAACAGCCCCCAGATATGCATCAAACGCCCGGGAGTATGGAATATAGGTATACATCTGGACTAAACTCTTTTATCAGGTAAGCTAGACTTTAGTACTATACTTGCGTTGAAACCCATGCAGACAACCTATTCAAATTTCAATGCATTGGCAACATAGCGTCGCACGAAATATACGCGCCCCTGTTGACCAGGATTTTTTTATACTCCCACAACAACAGACAATTTGAAGACAATTTTCTAGCGGGGTGTTTTCTTGAACATAATTGCTGTAATATATTGTTCTTTTTGTGGACGCTAAATATAGGGGAGAAAATGGCAACATTGTGACCAAACCATAACAGTTGACAGCTGTAAAAATAGATACCGTGGCATAAAATGAGAGAGAACATTTCAATCTGCCAATTTTGGAGATGAAAATTTTTTCTTGACGAAATAGAAATGAACGCGAATCTATATTCTACAAAACATTTTTTCTTGACGAAATAGAAATGAACGCGAATCTATATTCTACAAAACACTAGAAAATATTAGCGTAGGTGAATTTTTTTAGACTCATTTTAGACTGTTTTGTGCTTTCATCGAAAGTGAAAACACATCTCGAAAAGTGTGTAGCAGTGTCGATATAAATCTTCAACCTAGATGTAAAAATAGATACCGTGGCATAAATTAGAGAGAGCATTTCAGTACACCTCAAAAAAATGAAACCTGGACGGGTATCCTTCATCTCGAGGGGTCGCAAGTTCGATTCTTGCTTTCATTATGTGAGTATGTGTTGGACATGTGATCTTTAAATTTTATTATCACCAGACTAGCTTGAATGTTTTATGAACGCTAAATGTAGGGAGGGGGGAAAATGGCAACATTGTGGCCTAACCATCACAGTTGACAGCTGGAAAAGATGTAAAAATAGATAAAAATTAGATAGAGCAGCTCAATACACCTAAACGGTATAGTTCAACCCCACCCCCTCCCCTAAGCTTCACTTTGATACCTCACTCGACCCCATCGGACCATTTTATCTAGGGACTACTTTTTCTCCGCGGAAGGTTTTTCCCACGACCGAATCACCGCCAGACATGACCGCGGATGAATACATCTTTCACAGCCGCCATCTTAAACCCACCACCCACCACCACCACAGCCGCCATCTTAAACCCACCACCCACCACCACCACAGCCGCCATCTTAAACCCACCACCCACCACCACCACAGCCTCCATCTTAAACCCACCACCCACCACCACCACACCCCATGTGACACAATACTCGCTTCTGATTGGCTGTCGCGTGTGACCTCCACGTGTCCTCCACAAAATATGCAAATTTCTGAGGTCAATTCGACTTTAAATACTCTTTGTATACTACTTGTATTGCGTCAACTATTTAAGTATATTTACGCTGTGACAAGTACTCCAAGCAGAGACAGTTTGCTCAGCTGATGGCCGTGCGGCGATAAGCACAGAATAATGTGAAAATTTTCCAGTATAAGTAGCTTGATGAGTAGGTTCTATATGACAGGTTGCGAAATGTATTTTGCAACAGAATTCAAGAGAAATATTAGAATTATTCCTTCAAATGTAAAGCCTGACGGTTTTTGGTCGACTTTTAGCATTTCTTTTTTTCCCAAAATTCATGTATTCAACTCCATTTCTCAAAAAGTATTCATGCTACGCTTATGAAATTTGGCATGCCTGTTATTTGCGTTGTGATATAGTCAAACGCGTCTCACTTTTCATAAGTTTGGCTTAGTTTTTGTATTCAACTTTTAATGTAGAACGTTGAAAGATTATCGATTTTTGTCAATTCATTTTAGTTAAAATACTATAAAAATAGAACTATGCAGAAATAAAAAAAACTGACTGGTTCTTTGACTGGTTCTTTGACTGGTTCTAGTTGTCTTTGGTCAAAGTTTACCATCAAATTTGAAATATGTTTGCGAAATTTCGTTTACAAAATGGAGGTTTTTGTTTTCGTGTCCTTTTTTTAAAGTTTTGAACATTTTGTACACGGTAGTAACAACAGGTATGCAAATTACATAAGTGAAGTCCGAAGGACACACGTCTTTATAAAATATGTACATTGTTATTGTTATGTTGAATATTTATTGCAACAACAGACAAATTACCGAAACTGTCTCATGCGGTTACCTGTCAATAAGAGCTCAAACTTTGTGAATTCGTAGCTTCTCACGTTGGGGTTATTCTTAGTCTATTGTCAGATTAACGACCACAGATCTTGAATCATGGGTAAATTCGGTTCACACTTGAGGCTGCCGTAAACCCCAAACGTCCAGGATAGATAGGGTGAAGGCATTCCTGGCTCTCTACGACCGGATGACCGAATCACACATCGTTGTAGTGTCGAACAGCAGGATTTCACTTTGTCGATATCAATGAAAATGTCTTCGTTCCTTCTTTGGGAAAAGTGTGTTATGTTGCTGTAATGATTTATGGAATCAAAGCAACAAACGCTTTCATCTTATTGAGAAAATTCACTGAACGATACCACGGCACTCGTTTGGATATAGTGTAAACTAGTGAATTCATAGCGCTGAAAAGCTGCATTACTATAAAATGTACGATAGATATTGCGAATTTACAATGACTTACTGTAAAAATTGCATATATAGTAAGTTACTGGCAAATTTGCTGCACTAAAACGGCAGTAAATTGCTGTAAAATTTACAGCAAAAGTGAGCGTTGATTTCCATTTCAAGATCGTCGTTCAATATCCGTCCATCTTTGGCGATCTCTTCCTTTCATTTCTCAAATGCTACGATAATCAATTATAAAATTTTCCATTTATTACTATTGGAAAACTCCACCGAAACCATGAGAATCGTTTGGGAACACTGTCACGAACGTTGCTTTCCATACCAAGATCTTTGTCCAGTGTCCGCGCATCCTTGATGACGTCATCGTTCATCTCTTCTCCAGCCAGTGAGGTATTTCTTTTCTGAAATTTTCCAAATTTACTGTAATGATTTACGGAATGAAATCCATCAAAAAGATTCAAAATACGAGACAGTCCCATTAAGCGATATCATGCGATTCGCTTGGCAATTCTGCCACGAGCGCTGTATTCCATTCCACGATATCTGGATGCATCTTCCTTCATCTCGTGACTGACCAGTGATGTATTTCTTTTCTGAAATGCTTCAAAATTACTGTAATGGTTCATAAATCGAACCCGCCAAATCGTTTAAGAAGTATTGGAAAATACCGCAGAGCGATTCCATGGCATTGGATTGGTAACTTTGCCACGAGCGTTGTTTTCCCTACCAAGACCTTTGGTGACATCTTCTTCTATCTCGGGCCTAGTGACCGGGGTGTTTCTTTTCTGATTAACCGTTATTTCGATGTTACTGTATTCACCCATGGACTCCAACCAGCCAAGTCGTTTGAGAAATTTGATGAAGTTTTGTATCTCATCGTCGGACAGTGAAGGGTATGCTTTGTTCCTTCCTTCGTTCACGCGTAATATACTGATGACAAGGTCAGTGGTGTTCAACTCATTCTGAAACAAATATAATAGTCTAGTGTTAAAATTGAAAAAAATAAATTAATAAAAAATGACTTTTCATAGCGACATAAAAATTGAAGATACTGGAGTAATATTGGATTGGGGAACAAGAAAAACGTGCAGAACAAATATTCAGCTACAGCAGTAGTATTCCGCTGCATCTGTCGTGTTTGTTTTTATGCTTTTCTGAATACTTTTTTATACTAACACTTTAAACATTCAGAGATTGAGTCGTTCAACCTAATACAATGCAAAACTTTTATCATTAAAACATTTTCTTCAAAATTAGATATCCGAATTGATGTGCATCTGAAATCTATATAGGCCGTGAAACAAGAACTACTCGCCTTTATTTAGTTAAATGTACAACATATCAATTGACACTTTTTTTGACAGACCCATATTTATTCTCTTAGGAGCGCGATAATATGCATTAATTATAAAAAAAATGATCATTTCAAAGCAGATTATTTCTCATTTACCAAAAGACTTTAATCACGATCTGTCAGTAGTATACAGTCCGCAAGTAGACGGCAGTTTCACCCGGATGTAACGATGACGTCACAATTGGTGGTATGTAAGCGTGATTCTGATTGGATGGTGGGTGGTGGGGAGGATTGGGGCGTGTGAGAGGGGGCGTGGCCTATGAGGTCACTGGGTTTTTCCCCTATGAGTGCACTTGCACTGGGTTTTTCTTTTATGCAAATGAGGTCATTGGGTTCATTGGGTATATTCAAGATGGCGGCTTGTTTTTGTAGGTTAGGGGTGATCGGATTCAAGATGGCGGCTTGTTTTTGTAGGTTAGGGGTGGTCGGATTCAAGATGGCGGCTTGTTTTTGTATGTTAGGGTGGTCGTATTCAAGATGGCGGCTTGTTTTTGTAGGTTAGGGGTGAAGGTCATTGGGTTCATTGGGTATATTCAAGATGGCGGCTTGTTTTTGTAGGTTAGGGGTGGTCGGATTCAAGATGGCGGCTTGTTTTTGTAGGTTAGGGGTGGTCGGATTCAAGATGGCGGCTTGTTTTTGTATGTTAGGGGTGGTCGTATTCAAGATGGCGGCTTGTTTTTGTATGGTAGGGGTGGTCGTATTCAAGATGGCGGCTTGTTTGTGTGTGTTATGGGTTTTCCCCAGCCCTCATTTGCATATGTTCAAGATGGCGGCTTGTTTTTGTAGGGTGGGGGTGGTCGGTTTCAAGATGGCGGCTTGTTTTTGTAGGTTAGGGGGGGTCGTTTTCAAGATGGCGGCTTGTTTTTGTAGGGTAGGGGTGGTCGGTTTCAAGATGGCGGCTTGTTTGTGTGTGTTATGGGTTTTCCCCAGCCCTCCTCATTTGCATATGTCGTTTTCAAGATGGCGGCTTGTTTGTGTGTGTTAGGGGTGGTCGTTTTCAAGATGGCGGCTTGTTTGTGTGTGTTAGGGGTGGTCGTTTTCAAGATGGCGGCTTGTTTGTGTGTGTTATGGGTTTTCCCCAGCCCTCATTTGCATATGTTCAAGATGGCGGCTTGTTTTTGTAGGGTGGGGGTGGTCGGTTTCAAGATGGCGGCTTGTTTTTGTAGGTTAGGGTGGTCGTTTTCAAGATGGCGGCTTGTTTTTGTAGGGTAGGGGTGGTCGGTTTCAAGATGGCGGCTTGTTTGTGTGTGTTATGGGTTTTCCCCAGCCCTCCTCATTTGCATATGTCGTTTTCAAGATGGCGGCTTGTTTGTGTGTGTTAGGGGTGGTCGTTTTCAAGATGGCGGCTTGTTTTTGTGTGTTAGGGGTGGTCGTGTTCAAGATGGCGGCCTGTTGTCCGCTGAAAATATGCAAATGAGGTCTTTGCCACTGTCGTTTTCAAGATGGCGGTCTGTTTGTGTGTGTTAGGGGTGGTCGTTTTCAAGATGGCGGCCTGTTTGTTGTCATAAATATGCAAATGAGGTTCAATTGGCTATAAAAGGAGTCGATTTTTAGGGAAAGGAGTGTATTTCAATCTGACTTACCTGACCTGTCTGCTTGTCTGCCTCCCTGCTTGCTTGCTTGCCTATCCGCTTGTATGAGACGAAAAGCATGAGACGTGGAGAAGATTTTCCCTTTGATCCAGCAGTACCTCCGGTTGAAGTCTTGCCTGAAGATGAGCGTGTCCGGGACATTTATCAACGTCACTGGGCTACCATACGCCATTGTTTCCACCGTGACCGTCGTCTTTTGGACTTGTACAATTTTCGCTTGGAGGACCTCACGTATCTTCCTACTTACGCCGAGAACATTTTCAGAGATCAGGTCACTGCCTTCAAGTTGAATGTGACATTTGGGTATATCTTACGGCACAAAAAGACGGACCAACTGCGGTATTTCTATCCCAGTAATAATTCGTATGTGTTTGACCAGCCATTCACGATCACGGATGCCATTTCTCTGCAGCCACTCATCGACCAATTGACTACGTTGGATCCATTGGAATGGGCTCGGTTATTTAGAGCAGCAAGACATGGATAAGCGGCACTTCCGTGGAGTGCCTTTTAAGAATTTGGATGATGTGGAAACACTATTTGACATTAATATCTTTGTCTATCGATTACGATGCGAGGACGATACATTTGTGGCTGAATTGGTTCGGCGATCAACAGAACGGTATGCTGCTACGATGAAAGTCAATGTGTTCGACAACGGTGGGGTGAGTCATTTTTCGCTCATCTCTAATATGAGCCAGTACGCTCAGTCTTTCAGTTGTGGTCAATGCCATCGGGTGTTTCATCGCTCCAACGACTTACACTGCCACGAGAAAATCTGTGACAACAGTGTCAAGCGTGTGTATCCGGGTGGCGTGTATCATAATGCACCTACTATTTTCCAGGAACTGGCCGATGAGGGTGTGATGATACCGGAAGAGGACCGTTATTTTCCCTACCGGGCGTGCTATGACTTTGAAGCAATTTTGGAGCCCATGGACCTGTTTTCAGCCAAAACGCAGTGGACACAGCGCCATATCCCGCTGAGTGTCAGCATTTCAACCAACGTGCCCGGCTATGACGCTGCCCCTGTATGTTTTGTATCCACGGGGGACTCCCATGACCTGATTACGCGGATGATGGAATATTTAGAGCAAGTCAGTGCGGCTAGTACGGAATTGTTGGTGGCCAAGTTCGAGGACGTACTGGCCCAGCTGGACGACCGCATTCCTGTACCCGGTGTAGCGTTCAGCGATGATGAAGAGTCCGAGTCCGAGTCCGAGTCCGAGTCCCTGCAGTCGCAGCCTCTGCAGTCGCAGGATGTACCTCTTCCTAAACCCTATGCGGAGAAATTGAAGTTACGGTTCCTACAATATCTAGGCCAGTTACCGGTGCTCGGCTTCAATTCGGGACGTTATGATCTGAACATGGTGAAGGAATTTCTCTACCCTTACTTGGCCCAGGCGAATACCCTCAAGTCTGTCATCAAGAAGATCAACAACCATATGGCCCTCACTACGACATCACTGCATTTCCTGGATATACGGAACTATTTAGCTCCTAATTGTAGCTATGATCAGTGGGTCAAGGCCTATAACTGTGCACAAACCAAAGGTTACTTCCCTTACACGTATATGACGAGCCTGGACCGCTTACAAGACACCCAGTTGCCACCCCGCGAAGCGTTTTACAATGACCTGAAAGGGGAACGGAGACCACCTACATCGAACTCCAACAAGTGTGGAACGATGAACATATGGAGACGTTGCGTGATTTCCTGGTGTGGTATAACAACCTAGATGTGGTTCCCTTTCTCGAAGCGGCCGAGAAAATGGTGCAACTCTTTCGTCGCCAAATGCACGTGGATATCTTTAAAGAGTGCTTAAGTTTACCCGGTCTAGCCCTTCGCCATTTGTTTCAAGAGTGTTCCACCTACTTCTCACTGGTACAACAGAAAGATGCAGACATGCATGAATGTCTGAAGAAGAACATTGTGGGTGGCCCTAGCCTTATTTTTCACCGCTACCATGAGAAGGATGTGACTACTCTGCCCAGTGGGAAACCCTGTGCCAAAATCATTGGCTTTGACGCGAATGCCTTGTACTTGTGGTCCCTCGCCCAACCCATGCCCAGCGGGCATTATACGCGTTGGTTGGCGGAAGGTCGGCATTTTACACCGCAACGCACCCCTTACAAACATCTCGCCGACCAGTGGTTGGACTGGGAAGCCTATCGACGGGGAATTTATATTCGTCACCAGACCAACGCCACAGAGAAGCGTATAGGAGATCGTCGACTCCCCGTCGATGGGTTTGCCCTTGTACGCGGAACACCGACCGTTTTCCAGTTTTACGGGTGTTACTGGCACGGCCACGAATGCCATTTTAGCGCTGGCCGCTTCAATGAGCGACGAGGAAAATCGGCGGAAGAATTACGCGACGAAGTGGTGGTCAACGGAGATTATGTCAAAGAGCGAGGGTTCCATCTCATAGAGATGTGGGAATGTGAATTCCACACGATGTGCCAGGCCCTGCCCCATTTACAACGGTTCTTAAAAGAACGTGAATATCCCTTGAGTCGTCGGCGATTGCTAAGTCTACCCCAGATGTTGGACGCTATTCGTTCGGGTCAGCTCTATGGCTTTGTAGAATGTGATTTGCATGTTCCCGACACGCTCAAGCCCCTCTTCGCCCAGTGTCCGCCTATCTTCAAGAACACGCTAGTGGGTCGGGGTGATATTGGGGAGACCATGAGGACCTATGCGGAGCAACACGAAGTACTTCAGCAACCACGCCGTATGTTGATTGGAAGTATGTGGGCCGAGAAAATCTTGCTGGGCACCCCCTTACTGCAGTGGTACATGAACCACGGTTTGGAAATTACTCAAATATATCAAGTGATACAGTACGTACCTGAGACTTGTTTTGCGGAGAATGCCGACCTCGTGACGAAGGCCCGTCGTCAAGGTGATCAAGACCCGAGTCAGGCCATCATGGCTGAATGTTGGAAACTCACTGGCAATGGTTATTATGGAAAAACGGTTACGAATCAGGATAAGCACGTCAACGTGAACATTTGTAGTACTGCCCAAGCCCGCAAAAAAGTGAATTCTCCTCTGTTTCGATCCGTGGAGGTCATTGATGACGACACCTATGAAGTCACTTCAGCCAAGAAGACTATCCGGTACAACTTACCCCTGCAGATTGGATGTATGGTTTACCAGGTGGCCAAGTTGAGGATGCTGGAATTCATATATGATTTTATGGGTGTGTATTTTAATCCCTCAGACTGGCAACTCATAGAGATGGACACCGATTCGGCCTACATGGCCGTCTCCAACGCCGACTGGGAGTCCCTGGTGAAACCCGAGTTACGGGATCAGTATGAGGCGGATCGCGAATTGTGGCTACCCCGACGCGATCACTACACCTACGACAAGCGGACACCCGGTCTGTTCAAGCTGGAGTGGAGCGGAGATGCTATGATTGCGCTCTCCTCCAAGACCTACTACTGTTATGGAGGAGATGGAAACAACAAGTTTAGTTGTAAAGGCGTCAACCGACGCGATCCCAACATCGACAAAGATCTCTACCTGGGCGTGTTGCAAAGCCAGGCCAGTGCGAGTGGCACTAACCGAGGATTCCGGGTCGTCGACCACCAGATGCGCACCTATATCCAGCAACGAGACGCCTTTACTTTCTTTTATCCCAAACGAAAAGTATTGGCCGACGGTGTGAGCACCACTTACTTGGACTTGTAAAATGTCGAACACTAACTGTGGATACACAAATGTAAAAGTCAGGATGGCCGAGTGGTCTAAGGCGCCAGTCCTAAGTGCTGGTCAGCAATTGTTGGTCGTGGGTTCGAATCCTACTCCTGACAATTTTTGTACCTTAACTATGTGTACCCTGTATTCTATTTGTATATATATATAGTGTATATAATCATTCTTGTTGACTTAAATACAAAGAGAAAAGTCAAACTCCATCATTGTGTTTTTTCATCTTTTATTCAACGTCAGAACAACAACGTCATAACAATAATAAAACAATTGTCTGCGCGCGCGCGCGCAGTACATTTTTTAAGTTAACCAGAGAAATGGAGCATGCACATTAAAACGAGAGGCCGTCCAGTCATAGACGAGAACATCCCGGTCTTCGGCTTGACAATAATCATCAAACATATGTACAATGGTAGGCATAGAATGTCCTCTACTCCGGTGAGTGAGATAAAACACACAGTACTGTCCGCACACACTACTCAAGGGGATTACGGGTCTATTCGTGTATCGGCCATTTGCAATTTACTTGCGATAAATCGGTCACGACTCCGAGAAAATTCTATGACTAACCACAGAACAGAACGTACTAACAAGTTTACCTCAGCTCTATTATGCTAGAACTATATTCAGTGTCTAATTTTATACTGCAATATACCATGCCATTATGTTAGGGTAAGTCGAGTGTGCTTCGTCCGAATTTGCTCATTATCAAGAAATCACTCACATTAAACTGTCAAAATCGCCATCACAATGATGATATTGATGACCTGGGCTAGTGTGATGACAGGAAGGTTATAGATACAGCATTTTACATTTTTAAAAAAATATTCTTATTCTAAAGAATAAATACTCATTCTTTTTATGCATTATTTGCGTGCACTTGTAAACAAAATGCAAACAAAACTACAAAAAATAAACAAAAAAACAACAACCAAACACTGGTACTAAAGCCCAAATTTTCTTTGACAAATTTACAATGTTCGACATAAATATGTTCGCGTGTGTATCGGAAAATAGGCTTTCAGTTGACCCCAAAAATAACATGCACACCTTTCTCAGTCAGAACTGTTTGTGTGTAGGCCTAGGCCTCATAGAAAATTTCTCCTCTGCGCCACGTGAACGGTTCAAAAATGACGGCTGATACTTTTAGAGGGACTACATCCTTTGAGAGCCTTCCATCAGATGACGTGATGATGCTGTTACATCATAGCTCTTCAACAGTTTTCCAGTACAGAGTTCAATCCAGTGTTGGGGGCCGTGTGATCACATTCAACGTGTTCACATGAACACCTACAATAAAAGCTGGAATTATTTTTGGTTCTTGGGATGCATTGTACAGTCAGAATAGTGGCTTGTGTGGTCATGTGACTCCTTGTCAGTTCGCTGGCCACCATTGTATTTTGCGTATTTTGTGTATATGGCGAGATTCTGCTGGCGGACTGTTGGTTCGCGAGGCCTAACCTCTGTACAATTAATTGTGATTGTAGTTAACAGGGTGGAGAATGAAGCGCTTGGTGGTCATCGGACCTCACATACCTGTATTCTGAATAACAAACTTGTTCGTTCTTCTCCGTTTCTTTGATCTAACTTTCACATAGTTCATCAGTCTTCATCAGATGACTTGATAGGGATATTACATTTTATTTAATACCGCGAAAGTCGGTGCTAGGACCGTGTGGTCATGCCATTCGCTTTGTCCAAATGAAACATCTACAACAACAACGCGTCTGAGCAGCTTTTTGTTAGTTCGACAGCATCTTGTCTCTCTAACATTGCATGTTGCGTTTAATTTGGAATACCAAATATGCGGAGTATTAAGACAAACATAAGAAGCAGACGGAATACAACGAATTATTAGAAATTATGGTGGATAATTGATAACTCTGACATTCAGATTAGTTTTACGTATAACGTTTATGTCAACAAAGTATTGTCCGGATTTTCAAAATAGAAGATCATATATGAAAATAAGTTACTGGTTACGAAAGACAACGATACTATTATATGCTCGATGTTTGACCGGTATAGCGAGGCCAGCAATAAAACGTGTTGCTCTCACACACGATCAAGGAAACGGGGCATTTATCCTATCAGGCCCTAAACTTTCTATCCTATCTCCTGAAGAAAGGATCATGGTTAAATTCAAAATGGCGGCCATGCGGATTACCAGAAAGGTGATGTTTTCGTAATTTTTGTTCGAAATTTCTGGGGGGGGGGTTTCGAGGAAAACTGGGACTGAATCTATTTTATTTCACATCAGATTGTTATTTACTAATTATCATGCAGTTTTTGCGAAGAAATCACATAAATAAAAAAATCCAAAAAGTCTGAGCGAAAATCGACGAAAAAGTGTGTTTTCGGAAAATGTGACGTCATCAATTCGGCCATGTTGGATTTATTTTACATTTTATGATAGAGCTTGCCAAGGGTATAGTGTTGTAATTTTCACCTTCCTAGTTCAAAGGGTAAGAAAAATAATTTCCTTTCCCCAAAAAAGCTTAGACCAGGTAGTGATGACTAGTTCACACGACGAGATGAAAACTGGTCAAAGAAAATCTAGTCGTGTGTTCCCGGTATAAAAGAAAAGAACGTCCGGATCATATCTTCCAAACAAACTACGACATTTTATCCTGACATGTAGCTCAGGTAAGAAATATTTTCCTTCAGAGGAACATATTATGAACTTTTTTTAACGGGTTGGGTAACGTAATGGGTTTGTTAGGTCTATCATCCCGAGGGAGATGGCATCCATATAAACCCTTAGCCTAAGGAAACGCTTCCCAGCCTGCATCTTAAAGTCGCCTCCAAGGTTTTCCACAAGACCAGAATCTGTTGTGAAGATCAACTGTTGTTTATTCACTGGAAACGTTGATCGCAATACAAAACTTAATATACCAAGCAATTCCATGAGCCATCAGGTAAAGTATCTGATACAATGAACAGTCTCTGTTGAAAGGGAGAGACAGATCTTAATTCTCAGTTATAATGAACCACACATGCGATCCAAGGGAGACATGTATTATATTTGAAGGCAAATAGCTCTGTCAAGCTTGTATACCGTTGAACAAACAGAACACTCGAATCAAACACTTACCCAATCACGATTACATGCCACCGTTAAGAAATAGGGAAATACCAGTATTATCATGTGACATGCTCCTTTCCGACAGCCCACGCGCTTTTATGAATATTTAATTGTAACTTGCTAGCAGTAGGAATATAGCGTTAACAGTTCTGATAAACACGTTCAAGTTGCTCCACATGGGTTCACTGACCAACGCTCTTAACATGAAAAAAATATACTATACAGCCAAGCACAAAGATCAGTTAATTCTCTAATGTATTATATGCCATGTAGTAAAATATAGATCAATTTCAAATCTTCAAAATTACATCTCATATTTTACATAGCTCTCCTACGCAAGTTAATATTTTATTTCTCAAGAAATAAGAATTTGCTTCATATGCTATCTCTATAGAATTAAAATAAGCGGATAAACAATCTCGCATGCCGTCGAATACGCGATTATATATGAGCCGCAGGTATACATCATCGCCGACAGGCAAAAAATCGACTTCGGGTTCTTGGCTCTGTAATATACGTGTCAATATCTGCCACCCTGGTAGGGTTAAACATAATTTCACTTCGATCGGATGCTCCTCGATTAGGTGCAATTCATGCTCGTACACGATAAGAATTACTTTTGACGTGACTTGAAAGAACGCGAGCTCTTTGCCCAACGATACCATAATGAAGAATGACAAAAATTACTAGCCCGACACAAATTTATATAGATCGATTCTGGCTAATTTCATTGTAAAATACGCATACCCTGGGAAAATCATTTAACAAGGCCATTATGTTTTTTACACGTTCCCCGAGTGTATAAATTAATAGTCTGGACTCATAACAGGATAAAAAAATAAAATTAGTGCATGGCTAGACTAGAATTTCAAGTCTTAATAATTATCAGAACCATCCATAGGGCTGTAAGAGAGCCAAACCCGATTGTATGGGTTATTCACAGAATACCCGGCCGGCTTCTCTCAAGCGGCATTCATTATTGCGCATTCATCATGCATTTCTGTGTATTCGTGTATTTACAGATTACCCGGCTGGTACTTTTCAAGCCGACCTCACTGCAAAAATACTCGAAGAGTACAGGCGGACGCAACTCTGTGTTGACCTCAATATTCAAGCGGAATGTGCTTTTCTCACCGTCAACGAAGACACTGTTTTCTTCATTTTTTCTACAGTTATCATGAACGAAACGAACTGGAATTTTGAGGAGACGCGTATCGAGTACTCAGTGATAGACTTTCTCTTTTTTTAATCCAGAAAATATCAACAGTAGACGAGCATACGTTTGAAAATTTGCTCTGCGAGGAAGTGCTGATAGAGAGAACAACAACCACACCCAGCGTACAGTACAACGACCCGGCAGGAGGAAAGCGGAAATACCATCCTTTCCCCTAGAAGATCTACCCATCCTGCCTGACCAAAGATGATGACACTCCACTCATTATATTTGAGCAACCTCCCCCCACCATCTCGGCTGCCCGGTTCGTAGACGGACATGCCATTGACACCGACATCCATGATGAAGATGGGATAAGTCCGTACCGGTATTTCCCGGTGAGCTAGTATGTTAGCGGCTGCACAACAGGGAAGTAGGCTTACGCCCATCGTGAATAAAAACACGTTAAAATAACAAATGCTCTTTTCAGAGCAAACCATTCCTTCCGAGAGAGGTAACTTCTCAATAGCACATGAATTTAACACACAGATGTCCTACATTACTCTTTTTTATTAGCAAACTACATTGAAAAACAATCCCTGGCCTATATGAAAAAGGTTGTTGTCACGACCGATCTCATCACATATCAAACAGAGGATTTTTTTTTCTTTTTGCCCCATTAATTAATAAACAGTCTGCGCGATAACGGATTGTTATTTTTTTTCAACCGGGGGACATAACCCTGAATAATGGGTAATTTATTTTTTGATAAAATAGCCCGAATGAATAACGGGAATTTTATTTTGAATGAACACGATTTGTTCTAATGTCAATGGTTCTCCTTATTTTGCCAACGAAAGGATTCGGATGGACTCCTCTCACTCATTACCGGACAATTTGTAAATGAGAGCCTACTTCGTAGGAACATAATGTTTTTACCAAATACGAACAATACCAATAAAGCCTGGGAACAAAATACATCAGACAAGCGGATTTCTACGAAAGCCGAGAGGGTTCTTCAGAGTTTTACTTTTTTCCGACTTCTGACTTCCGACTTCAGTGTTAGGATTTTTTTTGCTTTTATAACGCATTACATCTTAAATTATGAAACATGGAATTACAGAATACCATATTATGAAATCTTGTGCTTGAAAAACTGATTGCATGTACTTTTAATAATCAGATAACCATTGAAGTTTATCTGCAGTTATGTTCTGATTATTAAAATGCGATAACTTCTAATGTAAATCGAAATACCTTATGTCACAAGTCAAAGGCGCCTCAATTACATAATATAATAGCACAATTCTATTCAACTGATCATAATTACTTCCGAAATATTATAAATAAATATATAAATATACATTTCTCCTGGTTGATGAGTTCCATGAAAAATTTAAAGGGATTTATCGAATAATAATAGGTAATTTTTAATGCTTGGGCCATGGTCACACAGCTCTATACAGTGGGTCAATCTATCTTGCACTCACGCCGTCCGATTTTACACTCACTCACACTGGCCCCGATTTTGAAACGCACCTGCTACCAACAGGTGTCATTTTTGGCAAAAACCCAAAGACCTCATTTGCATATTTTCAGGGCATAACAGGCCGCCATCTTGAACACGACCACCCCTAACACACAAAAACAAGCCGCCATCTTGAAAACGACCACCCCTAACACACACAAACAAGCCGCCATCTTGAAAACGACATATGCAAATGAGGAGGGCTGGGGAAAACCCATAACACACACAAACAAGCCGCCATCTTGAAACCGACCACCCCTAACATACACAAACAAGCCGCCATCTTGAATCCGACCACCCCTAACCTACAAAAACAAGCCGCCATCTTGAAACACACACACACACACACAGCCGACTATAAATAACGTGTATGTTCACATTTATTAACAACTACACATCATGAGTTTAAGACGACGAGCCTTGTTCACCCATCATCCTAGAGATCCAAGGAATAGGGGTACAGAAGAACATAGAGAGATAATTAACCGAGAAGAACAAGATGGCGGAATCTCTGTTGTCACCAGTTTTGAACGCGTTCTTCAAGATGATGAACCGAGGTTAATAAGAAGTACAGCAATCTCACGTTCGGCTATTTCCGTATTGGCGGAACGAGCCTCTCACATAGAACGCACAACTCCCCACTGGTGGGGAGCGTATGACGATCACGTAGTGAGCCGGATACGAAATAGTGCCTTAGATAATCAAGAGATTCGGGCGCATTTTATTGTGAAATTCAGTTAATTTTAACCAAACGAACATAATTCATTCAAATTATACAAAACTATTTCTATGTTTAGTTGAATAATAGCAATCTATCAGAACTCAGCAACTGGGCTAATTTTCGTCAATACGGAAATAGACGAATGCGAGATTGTTTCCGCCAAAAATTAATTGTGCGCATGATAAAATAAGATTCTTTATTGTACTGAGCATCCCATCTGGGACAGAGTACAAAACACATAAAAAGTAGAATAAATAAGAAAGTAAACAAACAGGTGCGATGTTTCCGTTTTCGCTCCCAGAAATCCACTAGGCCAGAGTCCGAAAGAGAAACTTCTTTCATAAGCACACCCAACTAACATTAGCTCCAATCATGCTTTTTTCCCCAAAAAAAATATTTTTTTTTTTTTTTTCAAAACAAAACAAAAAAATGTGAAGTAAAACCCGTCCTTCGGATGGAAAAGTTGTTTTGAACTGTAAACAAAAATTTTATTTTGAGGTAGAGGGTCGAGTGAGGTATCATATTGAAGCTGACGTGAAATGCTTCACATTGATACCTCACTCGACCCCATTGGACCACTAGGGGCGCCCCTAACGCCAAAAAAGGCTATTTTGAAGAACGATAGCAAAACCTGGTGTACGAGGATTATTTTTATTTTGGAGGTAGTGGGTCGAGTGAGGTATCAAATTGAAGCTGACGTGAAATGCTTCAGATTGATACCTCACTCGACCCTATTGGACCACTAGGGGCGCCTCTAACCCCAAAAAGGATATTTTGAAGATTGAAGATTGAGATCAAAAAGATCAAAAGATCAAAAATATCCTTTTTGAGGTTAGAGACGTCCCTAATGCACCAATCGGGTCGAGTAAGGTATTAAATTGAAGGTGACGTGAAGGAGCATCTGATAGACTGGGTGTGGGCTTGAATTAGGGTAATTCTGCGCATGCGCGAAGATAATATGAAAAATATCAATCTTCAAAAATAACCTTTTTGAGGTTAGAGGCGTCCCTAATGGTGCAATCGGTTCGAGTGAGGTATCAAATTGAAGGTAACGTGAAGGCGCATCTGATAGACTGGGTGTGGGTTGAACTATCAGCATTCTGCGCATGCGTAATCTTCAAAATATCCTTTTTGGGGTTAGAGGCGCCCCTAGTGGTCCAATGGGGTCGAGTGAGGTATCATTGTGAAGCATTTCACGTCAGCTTCAATTTGATACCTCACTCGACCCACTACCTCCAAAATAAAAATAATCCTCGTACACCAGGTTTTGCTATCGATCTGCAAAATAACCTTTTTGGCGTTAGGGGAGCCCCTAGTGGCCCGATGGAGCCGAGTGAGGTATCAATGTGAAGGTGAGATGAAGGGCCATCTGATGGACTGGTGTGGGTTGAACTATCAGCATTCTGCGCATGCGCAAGAATGGAAATAGACGTTTTTGGAGCTATTTGACTATTAAAAAAAGGAAAAAAGAACACATTTTTTTAATTTTGTACTATTTTTTATTAACACACAATGAACGTTTTCACAATTGAATTTAATACCAATTATATGTAAGTATTGAATTTTAAATACAATTAACAGTGAAAAAAACTCTGAATTTTTGTAATACAATCTCTCCAGATCAATACATGTTTTCCTTGTTCTCAATAGTTCTTCAACAAGACTTGTTTGAAGTCATCATCATCTTTCCGGCCTTGGTGCACATAGATGTACGTGACAACCTCTTCACGTGGGATTTTGGCAGGACAAGCCGCTACCACTGCCAGGGCAATTTCTCGTCTCGGTCACAACCTGTAGTGCTTCAGTGAGGCCCGCGTATGAGGCTACCAGAGTGTTCATGTGAGGTCTGATGAGCTGTAGGACTGCCTCGATGTACTTCTCATATATATAGTTCGACACCTGGTAGGTCAGAGTTTGACTAATTGTACTGGCAAGACTCTGCAACTCCCGCCACGCCGTTAATTTCAATGTGACACCTTGAGGACAAGCCACCAGTTCTTGCGTATCTAATCGCTTGCGCCATTTTCGAATATGCACCAAGAGCTGGTCATTGAAATAAGCACAACTCACATAGATGTCGTCACACACATGTAATTTCGCTTCGTCATTTCCCTGGTCACGAATAATCGCATCGATGGCGTAATCAAGGGTCTGCAGTTTTTGCCAGGTATCCAAGTTCAGGGTAATATGCTTACCAGGTCTGTCATTAAAGCCCGCTGCATTAAAATGCACTTCTTCGTCTTTGACACTCACCGTCAAATAAGGTGAAAGCTCCCAAATGTCCTTGTGGGCTGTCTGGTGAGCCGCTTCGATCAGATTGTTGATCTCCTGGACAGACATAGGAAGTTGTTGTTGTTTCACTGGCACTTGCTGGGGTACTACGACTGGCGCCTCAATCACTGGTATTACTAACGGTGTTAGACGGGGCCGTTTGGAGCGTCCAGTACGTTTAGCAGGTGTACTCTCTGGGGTAGTGTGCGTACGTTTACTGGCTGTACGCTCTGGGATAGTGTCCATCACTAAGATATCTTCATCTTGTATAACGGCGTCGTGGTCGTCGGCTTCAAGTAGATCTGCTAGTTCGGCATTTCCCGTCACTGGGTGAAATGTACTGGTTTCCAAAAATGCGGATTCTTGGCGGAAACCAGTTGGAAACTGTAACATCCCATTTCCAGCCTGTTTCCGTGATGAGGAAACCAGTGGAAACAGGTGTTTTTGTTTCCGCCAAGAATCCGGTGCACGGAAACTGGACAGAAACCTGTTGTTAAGTTTCCGCCCAAATTACGCTTCACCGGAAACGGGTGGGAAACTGATGTTAGTTTCCGCTCTGTTTCCAATGCATCGGAAATGGAGCGAAAATGGACCGGAAACTGCTATCAAGTTTCTAGCCTGTTTCCGGTTGCGCAGAAACAGGTCGGAAACTGACATAGGTTTCCGCTAAGATTCCAGTGCACGGAGACTGGACGGAAAGCTGTCCTTAAATTTCCGCCCAGATTACGCTTCAGCGGAAACGGGTGGGAAACTGATGTTAGTTTCTGCTCTGTTTCCAATGCATCGGAAATGGAGCGGAAATGGACCGGAAACTGCTATCAGTTTCTAGCCTGTTTCCGGTTGCGCAGAAACAGGTCGGAAACTGACATAGGTTTCCGCTAAGATTCCGGTGCACGGAGACTGGACGGAAAGCTGTCCTTAAATTTCCGCCCAGATTACGCTTCAGCGGAAACGGGTGGGAAACTGATGTTAGTTTCCGCTCTGTTTCCAACGCATCGGAAATGGACTGAAAACTGGTACTGAAGTTTCCGACCTGTTTCCGCTCGAGCAGAAACAGCTCGGAAACCAACGCGAGTTTCCCCCATGTTTCCAATCCAGCGGAAATAAACTGGAAACTGCTATTCAAGTTTCCAGCCGGTTTCCGCTTGAGCAGAAACAGATCGGAAACTGACCTAGGTTTCCGCCAAGATTCCGGTACATGGAAACTGGACAAACACCTGTTGTTAAATTTCCGCTTCAGCGGAAACTGGTCAGAAACTGATGTCAGTTTCCGCTCTGTTTCCAATGCAGCGGAAATGGACTGGAAACTGGTATTGAAGTTTCCGACCTGCTTCTGAAATGGCTCGGATACCAATGCGAGTTTCCGCTCTGTTTCAAATCCAGCGGAAATGGACCGGAAACTGCTATTAAGTTTCTAGCCCGTTTCCGGTTGCGCAGAAACAGGTCGGAAACTGACCTAGGTTTCCGCCAAGATTCCGGTACATGGAAACTGGACAAAA